>RJWM01002191.1:0-47601 GCA_004363535.1 Dasyprocta punctata | reverse complement strand
AGTCCGGCTAGGGCTACAGTGTGAGCAAGGCCAGCCTGAACTACATAGTGTGACCCTGCCTCGAAAAAACTAGGACTGGGAGTTTGGCCCAGTGGCTTCAGTGCCTGCTTGGCAGGCACGACATTGTGAGTTCTATCACCTAGCATCTGTTATTATCCCCATTTTACAGAGGAAGAAACTGAGGCCCACAGAAATTTACCAGAAAGCTAGTCTTTTAAACTATGGGAGATGAAGACTGCTGAGGATTTAGTTTTGGCAACCGGATTCAAATCCCAGCTCTCCTTCATGCTCTGTGGCCTCAGGCAGATTTTTTTCATTTCTCTAAACCCAGTCTCTCATCTGTACAGTGGCGGATGGATCTAAGCCCAGGGTGGTTGTGAAAATCCGGTGACATAGTGTCTGCAGAAATGCTGTCAACACGTAGGTGTTTGTATAAAGGGAGGGGTTTGTGATTTTATTATGGGGTGATGCTTGAGTTCTCATTCAGGTGACCCCAGAGAAATGACATTCAGTTTTAGCCTGTCTGAAGGTAGACCAGAGAGACTAGAGGAAGAAGAGGCAGAACATGGAGAGAGGGGGGGCCCGAGGGGCAAGGTACAGGATCCTGTGCTCTAGTGGTGACTGGAGGAGTATTGCAGCTGTCACCAAAATACGAAATCCTGATTGGCAGCAGCTTGGGAAGGCAATGTGTTTTGGTCGTGATGTCCAGCTTTGATGTGACTTCGAGGTAATAACCAGGAGGTAATTAGGAGTCAGATGTGGAACTGGAGACAGAGACGTGGAAGCTGCCAGCATAAAGGCAGGACTAGACACTAGGAAGTTGGTGAATTCACCTGTTCTTTCATTAAGCAGTTCATTCAGCAAGTATTTATGAAGCGTCTTCTGAATTCCGTGCTCTGTGTTAGGTTCTGGGCTTGTACAGCAATGGACAGCACAAGATAAAAAATACTCAGTCCTGTGGAGCTTTCACATTATTAGGGAAAGACTGACAGGCATAACAAGGGTAAACCAGTCAGATGAGCAGTGCTGTGGAGGAAATTAAACAAGGGGAACGGGGATGTCTGGCTGGGGAGGGGAACCCAGCAAAGGCACCCTGAGAGGTGACATTTCAGGAAAGTGAGCTATACATGTATCTGGGAGCCACTCCAGAACAGGCTGTGCCCCACACATTGAGGGATCAACAAGGAGGCCTGTGTGGCCAGGGCGGGGTCAGCCAAGGTGAGAGGTAGGAGAGGAGCTCGTGGGCCGAAATGCTGAAGGCCTGGGAAGCCATTGTAAAGACTTTTACTCTGGGTGAGACCTGAGCCACTGGAGGCTCTGAGCAGAGGAGGGATCAGATCCGACCTGAGTCTTCTTCACACGATCCTTCAGGTTCCATGGGGAGGATAAACTGCAGGGACCAGGCACGGAAGCGGGGAGCCTAGCCCGGCAGCAGTTGGTGACTATCCAAGTGGAGAGCCTTGGGGGGTCCAGTTGTGACTGGCAGTGACCAGCATGCAAGGCAACTCCACGTTGAGCCCATGCTGACTTTCAGGCTCTTTGGAAGTGACTGATGAAAACTATCTGGACCCTAAGACAGTAGGCTCCTTTGTGAGTTTTCCTACTACCCTGTGTTTTCTCCAAACACTGTTTTGCAACATCTTGTAAATTGCCACATGGGGTTCAGCCCTCTACTGGTGACAGCCTCACACTTTTTTTTTTGTTTGTGGTAGCCACAGGAAACTGTCACCAATCTGTCACCTGCTCCCAGGCAGGGAGTTCAACTTCTTTGCCAACCACTCCTGGCCCAGAGGGGATGGCTGGGATGCTGTCCAGGTGGAACCCCTGTGCGTCACCACAGGTGCGCTTTTTTTTTTTTTTTTTTGGTATGGGGATTGAACTCATGACCTTGTGCTTGCCAGGCAGGTGTCTGTGCCACTGAGCTAAACCCCTGGCCCAAGTGCTTTCTTTTTTATTTTTTTAATTTTAAACAGAGAAAAGTAAGAGATTACAGTAAAACAGAATATCAAAACAGGCCAATAAGAGGACAGTAACAATAATCAACACATTGCATATTGTTATATTCACAGTAGTTGTTTAGAGTATAAGATATAGACATAAAATATTGTCCAGAAAATTATTAGCACAAAATTTTCCTCTGAATGCATCAAGAGAAATCAGCTGTATGACTATCTTTTTTTTGTTATGACTGCTGTATATTTTCAAAAGAAGAATTCACAGTAGAAATGAAATCTGAAAATGACCCTGTGAAAACTACTTTTCACTCAAAATTCTTTAACTATCTTAACTAATTTTTTATACACGTAGATTTTCTTTGTCACGCAAGTGCAGCAATATGATGGTTACATATATGTGACTTATTTAGTTCACTGATAAGCATATTTTCAAGGTACATCCATTCAAGAGTGAAAACCAAGTGCTTTCTTTAGAAGCATCTTCCTCTTCTCCCTAGATGAGAAGAGTCGTCCTCTCCATCGGTGTCAGATACTGATCCACTTTTCTCTTCAGCCAGGCTGCCCACAGCTCAACCCAGCTTCATCATCAGACTCTGGCTCTGAATCTTCCATGTAAACTGCCAGAGATGAGAAAGAAAATCTCCCTTTCGTGTCTGATCTCTGCCTCCTCCCTCCCCCTGCTCTTGCTAGCCAGCCTCACTCCTGAGGCAGCTGCTATTAGCAGCTCATTGTGTGGTCTCCCTGACTCATTTTGTATGCAAACGAGTGTGTGTGAAAAATAGAAAACAGTATCTATACTGTTCTCCCTCCTAACGATTTGTCATGGAAATGTGTTATCACCATGTATAGCTCTCCTCCATTCTTCTGAATGAGGCCTGGCATTGCATTTCGTGGATGTGCAATAGTTCTTTGCACAGGATCTCTCTTGCCCTTTGCCGGCCTTCTGTGTCCCATTCCTTTTCCTCATGCATTATGTCTTCCCGACAAGGGCGCATGCGCACAAACCTGGGCCACAGGCGCACCCCGCTCCGTGCTCCCCCCCCCCCCACCGTGCGGAGTGCATGTTCTGCAGACGACTCGTGCAAAGCACTCGCTTTTCTTCCTTTTTTTGGTACCAGGGATCGAATTCACAACCACGAGCCTGCCAGGCAGGCGCTTAAGCCACTGAGCTAAACTCCCGGCCCTACTTTTTTGAGGTAAAGGGTCACACTGGGTAGTTCACGTTGTAGCCCAAGCCGGTCTCGAACTCATAACGCTCCTCCTACCTCAGTCTCCTGAGTGCTGGGATTAAAGGCGTGCGCCACTATGCCCGGCTCTCACTTCTTTTCTGAGATAAATGTCACAGGATGTGAACCTCACGCATGGAAACTGCAGCGCTGTAGTTGGTGTTGTACTCTGACAGTGTTCTGTGGCCAACTCTACTCTTTAACTCAGTGTTTTCATCACTCCCGAAAGAAATCAGGAAACCAGTGACAGTCACTTTCTGCTCCCCACCCCCACACTGCTTTTGGCAACCACTGAACTACTTTCCTTCTGTGTGTGTGTGTGTGTGTGTGTGTGTGTGTGTACCAGGAATCAAACTCAGGACCTTGCACTTGTCAGGCAGGCACTGTGCTGCTGAGCTAAATGCCCGACCCTTGTGTATGTTTTGTCTTACTTAGCATAATGATTCTGAGGCTCATCCATAGTATAGCATGTATCTGTGCAGCCTTTTTCTTTTGGTGCTGGGATCAAATTTGGGGCCTCATGCATACTGAGCATATTCTCTACCACTGAGCTGTACCCCAGCCCCTCCTTTATTTGGAGGGAGTGACAGGGTCTTGCTATGAACATGTGGTGATCCTTTTGCTTCAGCTTCCCCAGTGCTGGGATTATAGGCTTGTACTACCATCCCTAGCTGTCCAGCCCCTTTTTATTGTTTTGAGACAGGGTCTCCCTAAGTTGCCTAGCCAGAGCTCAAACCTGTGATCCTTCTGCCTCAGCCCCCCAGAGTTCTGGGATTGCAAGTTTGCACCACCATGCCTGGCTCAGACACTGTTTTTGACATTGATACACAGCCTGGAACAGCTCGCATGTTGTCCCTGCTCTCCTGGAGCTTAAAAGTCGAGTAGGGGGGAGACAAATACTAGATGAATGCAAATATATATTTATAGACTATCAAGCACTGCCAGTGAAGAGAAACACAGGGTCTTAGGATAGAGTGGCACCACGTAGGAGGTCTGGGGGCTCTGTACTTGTCTCTGGAGAGGTAGCATCTCAGCAGAGACCCGAAGGCAGGTACTGGCGGTGGCAATGGAAAGGTGTGGGGAAGAGTGGTCAGGTGACAACAGTGGGGCAGGAGAGCAGCTCCAGGGTTGGACCAGAGGTAGGCACAGCTGGAGAGGGATCCAGCTGCAGTAGTCCATGGGGATCAGCCTTGGGAAGGCCCTGCCCTTGCCGCCACTGTCGCCGCTGCCACCACCTTCGCCACCTCTGGCCCACAGTGCTGGGTGCGGGAGTGCATGACCCAACCAGCCTGCTTGGTCCCTGTGGGCTTTGCCTGCACAGCTGCGATGTGACATAACCACTTCCTGCGTGCTGCTGCTCCACGTGTGACCTGGAAATATAGCAGCTGCCTCCCAGGGCCACTGTGAAGAGGGCAGATACCTGTTTAGTACATTGTGAGCACCCAGATGTAACCTACAGTTGCTGTTCTGGGTCATCTCAACTCCCTGCAGAAGGAGGCTTAATAGGATGACCCTCCCCTTTCATGCATGAGCAGACTGCCACTCAGAGACACCGGATACAGCTTGGGAGGGGCAGGGCTAGATTCAGACCCAGGCCCGAGTCCAGACTCCTTCCTTCCATGCATGGGGCAGGCAGTGTCTTGGTGACCTCCTAACTGAGAGGGGATAGAGCAGATAGGAGCAGCAGGTAGTCCCTTGGGGGTAGGGGAGGGCAGCATAAGGTGGTGGACCAGGTGCCTTTGAGGGTTGTAATAACTTGTCATTCTAAGATCCTAATAAAAAAGCCCCAAAGTGGGAGGCAGGAGACTTGCCCCAGCCTTTGCTGGCTCCCTGGCATCTATGCACAGCTTTCTGTGCCTTCAACTGTCAGACTGGGATGGTGATCCTTTGGCAGAATCCTTTTTACAGAAAGTGCTTTCCTTCTTTGAAAAAATAGTTACCCAGGCCAGGCATGGTGGCACATGCCTGTAATCTCAGCACTTGGGAGGCTGAGGCAGGAGGGTTGCTGTGGGTTCAAGGCCAGCCTGGGGTATACAGTGAGTTCAAGGCCTGCCTGGACTACATAATGAGACTCTGTCTCAAAAAGACAAAATTAAACAAACAAAATTACCCAGCATTCTGACCAGTAGGGAGGTGGATCTGGGAGCAGGTCTGTTTGGGGTCAGGGTGGACACATTCAGTCAGGGAACATCTGTTCCATGTTGTGGCCTGTGCTGTGTGCCAGGGACACGGTCCCTGGTGACACACAGAGGTGACATTCCAGGGGAGATAGCACAGATCGGGTCCATTTCAGTCCCTGCCACACAGTCAGCCCAAGGGCAGAGCAGGCACTGATGGCGGCCCTTCTGTGCCCACAGCTGGAGAAGGAGGAGCAGATCCACAGCGTGGACATCGGGAACAACGGCTCGGCCTTTGTGGAGGTGCTGGTGGGCAGCTCAGCCGGAGGGGCCAGCGAGCAAGACTATGAGGTAAGCAGGGCAGTGAGATGCTGACCTCTGCCCCGCATGTCCCCCTGGCTGTCCCCCGAGCCCCCACCGTGTAAAATCACCACACACTATTCATTCATCTGTCCACGGACACAGTCTGCTTCTAAGGTTTAGCTTTTATGAATTGTGCTGCTGTGTACATGGGTGCGAGTGTGTCACTGTAATGTGATGTCTTTAACTGTTTTAGGAAGATCCCTAGAAGGGGAATAGCTGGGTTAAATAGAATTTCCTTTTTTTTTTTTGGTACTGGGAATCAAACTCAGGACCTTGCACTTGCTAGGCAGGTGCTGTACCACTGAGCTATATCCCTGGCCTTGAATAGAATTTCTACTTTGCATTTTTTGAGGAGTTTCCGTAATGGTTGTAGTAGTTTACATTCCCACCCATATTGTAAAAGGTTTCCTTTCTCCCCCTGCGGCCTCGCCGTCATTTGTTGCATTTGATTTCATTTGATAATAACCATTCTTTCTGGACTAAGATATAATCTCAGTGTTTTTTTGTTTTTGTTTTTATTTTTATTTATTTTTTGAGACAGGATCTCACTGTGTATTTCAAATTGCAGCGATTCTCATGCTTCAGCCTCCCAAATGCTGGGATTATAGGTGTGTACCCCCACACCCAATTTCAGTGTATTTTTTTTTTCCAGTGTTGTTTTAATTTGCATTTAACTAAAGGCCTGAGATGTAGAACATTTTTTATATGTTTATTGGCTATTTGTATGTCATCTTCTGCAAAGTGTCTATTTTGGTTACCTATTTTTTGATTAGGTCTTTTATTTTGGGGAGGGGCTCTAATTATTTTGAGTTCTTTATATATTCTAGATATCAATCCTCTGTTGGAGAAATAGGTGGCAGATTTTTTTTCCCATTCATAGGTTGTCTCTTCACTCTGTCGGTTGCTTCCTTTGCTGTGCAAAAGCTTTTTAATTTGGTGTGATCTCATTTGATTCTTTGTGTCACTTCATTTCATGTGCAGTTGGGGTTCTGTTCAGAGAGTCTTTGCCTTCCCTTCTGTCTCTTAAGAGTTTTGCCTGGTTTTTCTTTCAGGAGATTGAGTGTTTCTGTTTTAACATATTGATCTTTGATCGATTTTGATTTTAGTTTAGTGCCTGATGAAAAATATGGGTCTAGATTCACTTTTCTGCATGTGGATGCCAGTTTCCCAGCACTGTTATTAAAGAGGCTGTTTGTTCTTCCATGTATGTTTTGGCTTCTTTCTCAGATCAGATGGTTGAATGTGTCTGGTGTTGTTTCTGCATTCTCTGTTCTGTTTCATTGTTTCACATGTCTGTTTTTGTGCAAGTATTTTCCTTTTTTTTTTTTTTTTTTGAGACAGGGCCAATAATGTTCTTTATTGCAGAAGATTTCATTCACAGTGCTGCATTGCATTTACCATGTTTGCTTAGTTTTCTTTTGTGAGAAATAGTTCCTGTGATTTGTGTTTCATGCCTTGTTGCTTTTGAAGAGCACAGGCCGGTGATTTTTATCAAACATCATTCACTGGACAAATGTCTGATGTTTGCTTGTTACTAAATTTAGGTGATACACTTTTGGCCTGAATACTACAGAAGTAAGGTTGTATTCTTCTCGGTGGGATTTACAATCAATTTTGTATCTTGTGATTATTTACCAGTTTTTGTTTTGTAGTGCTAGGGATTGAGTTGAGGGTCTTTGCACTGAGCCACTTTCTCAGTACTACCCCGTTTTACATTTTGAGACAGGGTCTTGATAAGTTGCCTGGGCTGGACATGAGTTTGTGATCCTCCTGCCTCAGCCTCCCAGAGTGCTGGGATTACAGGTGTGTGCCACAATGCCTGGTCACTTACTGTCCTTTTTTTTTTTTTTTTTTTGGTACTGGGCATTGAAATTACCTCATGCTTGCTAGGCAGGTGCAACTTACTAATTCTTGCAGTTTGTGTAAACCCCTTGGGATTTTTTGCAGAGACAATCATGCCATCTGTGAATAAATACGGTTTCCTTCCTTTCTAGTCTGCGTATTTCTTTTTAACTTTTCTTACCCTCTCACACTGATTCGTTCCTCTAATTTATATGCTGAAGTGGCAAAAGCTGCATGCTTGCCCTGTTTTCATTCTGAGGTAGGGGTGTTGAGTCTTTCACTATTAGTTATGACATCAGTTGCAGTTTGTTTTTGATAGATATCCTTTGGGAGGCTGAGGCAGGTCCTGTGTATTCCTAGTTTGTTGAGAGCTTTTGCTTCTTGAGAACATGTTGAATTTTATCAAGTGCTTTTTCTGTTCTGTAAGGAACATTTGACCAAATGAGGTTTCTGATAACAAACATTTTTATTCTTAAGATGACATACATTAACAATCTTTAGGACTGTCACGAAAAAGTTCTCTTCTCCTCTTGGAAAACAGGTATAGATCAGAATTCTACTTTATAATGACATAAGTAGAATCAGCGCACTTTAGCTAAAATGTTATCATGTGGGGTATGTGAGTATTTATCAGCCTTTGCTTGCCGATCTAGCAAGAAGGGTCAGGAATGAGTGTCCCCAAGGCCTGAGAACACCTAGGCCAATGTGTCTCGCTGCTTCAGGGTTTTTCATGGAACTACTGCTCAGGTCTCAGATTTCTGTTACAACTTCTGGCCGTAACTGAAGACTTTGGGGCTCAGAGCTTGGTGGCCTGCCACCCCCAGAAACTAGAAGAACCAGGAAGGAAAAGGAAAAAGGACAGTGGAGGGGTAGTCAAGAGTGATGTCACCTACAAATCGAACTGGAGGGACATGATAGCAGTTACCAACACTACTTTCTATAAAATCACACTCTTTCCTCCCTTATCCAGACCACACAAAGAGGACTCACAGGATTTGGGGTCCGGGCAGATGAGAGATTAAGGCTTGAACTTTGGGTGCTTAAAGGCAGCGTTGTGTGGTACAAGTCTCACAGGCAGAGTGATGTTATCTTTAAGTGAATGGAGATGTTCCGAGGAAATCTGCCCCTTAGTGCAGACAGTGAGTGCCACCCCAGTTTGCGTTGTCCTTTCAGTTTGTCCCCAGGTGATAATTCAGTGTCCTTATCAGCTCAGAACCAGGGCTTTAACAAACACAACTACAGTCAAGTCCAGCAAGATAGCGTTCCTTCTGTGTAATTTTCTTTGCCTTTTTGTTTCCTTTTTACAACCAGAGCCAGGCCCAAAGAGACATAATAGTTATTGTCTGTAATCTTCTGAGCAAGAGGCTTTTCTTTTCTAATTTTATCAGTTTCATGCAATGTCAGTTAGAAAAGAGACTCATAAGTAACAAAACACACCCAACTAGAAGTCACTCATTGAATAGGGAAACAGATTTGTTCTTTCATTAGGAGGGAAGTCTGAAATAAGGCAGACCTGGAGTTGATACCGAAGCTTAACAGAGTTAGGGTGTTTGGTTGGCACCTCTTGATTCTTCTGGATTTGGCCTCGTGGTCACAAGATGATTGTTCCTGCTTCAGACATCTCTTGGTAGCATTCAAAGCAAGAAGTGGGGCGGAGGTGGGATGGCAGGAATTCCACGGTCCTCTTCTTTTTTCCTCCTCAATGGAGAAGGACAGTCTTTGCCCCATCAGACTTTCTCCTGTATCTGCTTGACTGGAACTGGGTCATGGTCCAGCCATGGTTTGGGTTGCTTGAACCAATAGTGGTTTATTCCTTTATATAAGCACACAGCTCTTGCAGCTTGGTCAGTTTGGTTGTCATTTTGTGCCTTCATCATACTGTCACTATCTCCATTTATTTCTTTAATCTATTAAACAGACTTATTTTTACATTGTATGATTTATAATTCAAAGATAGGCATCTTTTGTGACTCTGAGGCTGTAGTTTGTGGTTTTCGCTGAATCTTAAGTCCTGGTAGCTATGTCTTATGGGTGTGTGTGTGTGTGTGTGTGTGTGTGTTTTTAACCACTGAATTTCATTCTTTGAGAATGCAACTATATGTGTGGTCCTGGAGATTAAACTCAGGGAGTGTTCAACTATATCCCCAGCCCTTTAAAAAAAAATTTTTTTTGTCAGTACCAGGGATCAAACTCACAACCTCATGCCTGCCAGGCAGGTGCTTAAGCCACTGAGCCAAACTCCTGGCCCTAGGTTTTTTGAGGCAGGGTCGCGCTATGTAGTTCAGGCCGGCCTTGCTCATCTTGTCAGCCAAGCTGGCCTCGAACTCACAACATTCCACCTACCTCAGCATCCCGAGTGCTGGGATTAAACATGTGCGCCACCACGCCCAGCTCCCTTTTTAAATTTTAAAAAGAATTTTGAGATAGGGTCCCACTATGTTGCCCAGGCTGGACTCCAATTTACTATCCTCTTGCCTCAGCTGTCTCCTCTTCCTCCTCCTCCTCTTCTGCCTCCTCCTCCTCCTCCTCCTTCTCCTCCTCCTCCTCTTCCTCCTTCTTCCTTTTTTGTTTTTCCTGAGACAGGAAAAAAATGTAGTTCAGGCTGGCCCAAACTCACTGTGTTGCCCAGGCTGACCTCAGATGCACAGCAATCCTCCTGTTTCAGTCTCCCAACTGCTGGGATTACAGGTGTGCACCACCACGCCCAGCCTGCCTCAGCCTTCTGAGTAGCTGGAATCATGGGTGGGCGTCTGTGGGAATTCTCTAAAAGCCTGCTTTGAAGTACATTCCTTCACGAAGAGTTGCTTGGGTCAGGAAGTACTGTGCAGAAAGGACCACTTAAAATGTTTACTTGTGTCTCTCCCAATGCAGATAGGTAGTGTGAATTTTTACTCCACATCTTTGAGAGGAAGACTTGCAGCTAGGAGTTATCTGGAAAATTTTGTATTTTCTCTTGAGAAGCTGAGACAGCTGTCCTGCTGACTCTGATTTATCTCCTGAGAGTGCAGCGTTTGTGGGGGGAATCCTAGCTCTCAGTGGGGTGGGGATGGTCTCAGAGATGTCCTGTGCCTTGTGTGGGGCTCAGGCTGGAGATGAGTGTAAAGCTCAGTGGTAGAGAACTGGCCTAGCAGGTGCAGGGTTCTGGGTTTGGTCCTCAGTACTTCGAACATAAATAGATAAGTAAATAAAATAATAATAATAAATCAAGCTCCGAGCTGCCTGGGATCCGCACCAAGACAAACTTCAGTGTTGAGGGCAGTCGTGGCCCCACTGGGAGGCTGAGACTATGTCAGTTGTGGTTTTTTGAGACAGGGTCTCCCTGTGTTGCCCAGGCTGGCCTTGAACACCTAGGCTGAAGCAAGCCACCTGTCTCAGCCTCCCGAGTAGCTGAGACCACAGGTGCCACCTCGACTTTCACACTAGTTATTTTAACACAGAGAATTTAATATCAAGGGTTGGTAACTGGATGTTATTGCAAGACTAAGGTCTGACGAAGAGCAGCTCCCATTCCTAGGACAGGGGGACAAGGAGAAGGAGGTGGGGATGCCTGAGACACAGATGGCCAGCAGTTTGGGGCTGGGTTCCTGTGGGGCTGAAACTCAGATCCCAGCCCCCTCCCCCACGGTGGCCCTGAGCGGCTGGCCCTGAGGTGTCAGGAAGCTGCAAACTGGATTCATCCGGGGTCATGGTACAAGGTACTACAGTGGCTCAGAAACTGGAAACCACGGAGGCATTGCTGCCCGAACCTGCTCGTGGACAGGAGGGAGCCAGCCCACCCTGCCTCCCTAGCTCCCCCTGTTGGCAGAGGCTGCCAAGACACCCCTGGCCAGCAGAAATGTGGTTGGGCCCAGGCCAGGCCCCACAACACAGAACTGAGGGAGGGGTGGATTCGAGCAGAGAAGCGATCAGTTAATAATTGACGCTGCTTCCCTGCCTCTTTGGGTTCTGTGCTCTCATTTCTGCCGTCCTATAATTCTTCTGGCCCTTCTGCTGACTCAGTCACTCATTTCCAAAAGGTGTGTACATACCGTGCTCTCTCTTTGAATAGTCCCTGCTGGGGGCGTTCCCTAGGATATGTAGCCACAACATTGCCCGACATCAGGCCCCATGGAAGACCTTAGGGAAGGAGCACCAGATGTTTCTAACCAAAACATCCATTTGGGTTCCCATGTGACCCAGCAGACCCCTTCCTGGGTGTTAATCCCCAGAAGTGAGAGCTGCATGTCGCAGACACCTCTGCACACCCATGTTGATGGCAACATTATTCACAGTAGCCAAGATGCAAAATCAACTTCAGCATCCAGCAGTGGACAACTGGATAACGAAAGTGTTGTATAGATGTGTGGTGGAATATTATTCAGCCTTAAACAGTGAAATCTTGTCATTTGCAGCAACATGGATGGAGCTGAAGGACATTGTGTTAAACAAGCCAGGGGCATAAAGACAAACACTACCTGCTCTTTCTTACATGTGGAAGCTAAGAAATTGGTCTCCACAAAGAGAACAGAGAATAAAATAGTGGTTACCAAGCCCTGGGAAGGGTGTGTGGGAGAGAGGATGGTTAGTGGCTTCAGGGGTGCAGTTGAATAGGAGGAATAATTTCTAATGTTCCTTGGTATAGTGAGATCACTATGATTGACAATAATTAGTTGTGTATTTCAAGCTACCTAGTAGAGAAGATGTTAAATGTCCTGTTAGTTAGCTCTTTGTTCCTGTGACTAAATACCTGGAAAATCAATTCAAGAGAAGAAAGATTTATTTTGGCTTACAGGAGTAGAGGTTTCAATTCATGGTCAGCTGGTTCCATTGCTGTGGGCCCACAGTGAGGTAGAACATCGTAGTTGGGCAGGACTGATCCCCTCCTGGTAGTGGGAAAGCAGAGAGAGAGGGAAAAGCCAGAGAGCAAGGGACTGGGGGCAGGGTTTGGTCCCCTAGGTCACACCTCCATGACCTACTCTCTTCACCTAAACCCCACCTCCTACATTTCCACCACCTTCAGTAGTGCCATCACATTATAATCCCATCTGTGGATCAGAGTTGGAATCATCCAGCCATCTGCCAGAAGCCCCACCTCTGACCACGAGACTTTTGGGGGACATCGTGGAAATAATAAATGTATAAATGTCTGAAGTATCTGATCATTACATATGTTATTCATGTATTGAAATGTCACACTGTGCCCCATTAATATGTACAATTACTGTATCAATTAAAATATATATTTTGGGGGGTTGGGAGGTATAGCTCAGTGGTAGAGTGTTTTTTGTCTTATTTTGTTTTGAGGTAGGGTCTTGCTATGTAGTTCAGGCTGACCCTGAACTCACTATGTAGCCCAGGCTGTCCTCGAACTTGTGGCCATCTTCCTGCCTTAGCCTCCTGAGTGCTGGGATTATAGGCATGTGCCTCTATGCGTGGCAGTGGTAGAACATTTGCCTAGCGTGTATAAAACCCTGGGTTCTATCCTCAGCATGCAATAAATTTATAAATCTCATGTGTCGTATATCACAGATATGTTACATATATATATATATCAAGAGAGAGCCATTGAAGCCAGGTCCTTCAAACTGAACTATATCTCCAGCCCATTTTTTTATTCATTTGAGACAGTCTTGCTAAGTCATCAAGTTGCATAGGTTAGGCTTGAACTTACTGCGTCAGCCTCCCACAGTGCTGGTATTATAGGCATGTGACACCATGCCTTGCTCAAAAAAAGAAAATGAATTTTTAAAAATTTAAAAATAAAAGAAAATCCCTCTGAGGCCTGCATCAGCACAAGACTCACCAGAGGCCCTGAAAGAAACTCAAGCTGAGAGTTTGGTGACCCCCATACCCTCTTTGAGACCCCTGTCCTCTTACCCAGTGTCTGGGAGGTATCATCTAAACCAGCCATCTCTGGTTCTCAGTATGCTTTCTTCTACCCAGGTGCTCCTGGTCACCTCATCTTTTATGTCCCCTTCTGAGAGCCGTAGTGGCTCAAACCCCAACCGTGTTCGAATTTTTGGGCCTGACAAGCTGGTCCGGGCAGCAGCTGAGAAGCGCTGGGACCGGATCAAAATTGTGTGCAGCCAGCCCTACACCAAGGTACCTTGGGTGGGAGCTGAGGGTGCAGGGAACCCAGGGGCCAGTAATGGGGGTGGGGTACAGAGCTCTTACCCCAGGGTCTTATGGGGAGGCTGGGTTCCGTGCTCCTGGAAGTGGGTTGGAATCCAACCCTGATGAGAAGCTTAGTTCTTCAGGGGGAGTCTTGGCAAGGCAAGTGTGCCACAGCAGGAGTGGCGTGGGGAAGGGGAGCTGACTTGTTAGAGGAGGTCTAGTACAGCGCGCTAGGGGTTAACACTGTGACACTGAGAGTCAGCCTCTGGGTTCACATCCTGTCTGTGCCACTTCCTGTCTGTACCACTGTACCACTGCGAACCTGGGCAAGTGACTGCCTTCTCTGGGCGCTGTTTACTGATCTGACAGGGGGTGCTGTGCTGTGGTGACTGTGAGACCTGAGTACGTAACAGCCCCACAGCACAGGGGTCCTTGCCCCTGAGGCTGTCCATGAAGCTGGTCAACTGCCTGCCTTCCACAAGGTCACTCGGAGCCAGACTCCTCTGGTCTTCTGGGTCTGCTTCCAGCCAGCAGAGGAGAAAAGAGCCAGGAGTACTTTTGTGTTTTAGAGGCAGTTCCCAGCGCCGCCTCCCATTCCTTGTGATTCAGGACTTTGGGGACAGGGAAGTGTGTTTGCTTGCACAGGCAACAGACTTTGCCCACTGCAGGGAGGCTTAGAGCTGAGCCGGCCCAGAGTTAGGACTCTGAGAGGCTCTGTGTTGCTATCATGACCCTCAGGGCACCTCCTTGGGCAAGCGTGTCCGTAACAATGAAGGGGCTCTCTAAGTGGAAGGGACTTGGGGCCAGGCTCTGTCCTTGGCCAATGTCCTGACCCCCACCCCTGCTGTCCCAGGACTCTCCCTATGGACTGAGTTTTATACGGCTTCATAGCGCTCCAGACAAAGAGGAGGCAGAGGCCCCACCCCAGGTAAGCGCCACCCGCCGCACCCCGGAGCCTTCTCCCTGCTTCTCCACCCTCACCTGCCACCAGCCCTCACACAGCCTGACTTTGTGGGACCTTAGAAGGTGACAGTGACTAAGCTTGGCCAGTTCCGGGTGAAGGAAGAAGATGAGAGTGCCAGCTCCCTGAGACCGGGGGCCCTCTTCTTTGGCAGGATAAACAAGACATCCCCAGGTGAGTGTTGAAACCTTGGTCCTGGGTCATGGAGGGTGAGGCCCTTGCCTTCTGGATCTGAGGTGAACAGCTGAACCCCCAGGTCTGAGGAAGGGGGCCTGGCCCGGGACCCCCAGGTCTGAGGGAGGAGGCTGGGCTGGGACCCCTGGGTCTGAGGGAGGAGGCTGGGCCTGGGACCTTGGGTCTGAGGGAGGATAGATGGTTTCTGAACTCAAGTCACTGCTGGCTTTTGCAAAGGACATTGTGTCTCATAGGTAGGGACTAACGAGTCTCTGGGTCCAGCTGTCTCATTAGGGCTCCACTTTCTCCTACTGTAGCCACAACCAGTGACCCATCAGGGCCCAGCTATGCAGCAGCTACACTCCAGGCCTCCAGCGCCACCTCCTCCGTGTCTCCACTCTCCAAGCCTGTGGGCAGCACCTCTAAGGTGAGGTCATCGGACCTTGGTGTGGGGCTGGGAGCCTGTGAAGTTGGAAGCCTCAGCTCATCCCTACCCCTTCAGCTTCAGGAGCCTCCCAAAGGGAAGAGGAAGTTGGATTTGAATGTAGAAGAAAGGAAGACCCCCAGCAAACCGTCAGCCCAGCTCTCACCTCCTGCCCTCAAGAGACCCAAGTGTGAGCCAGCTGGATCCCCTGTTAAACCGGGGCCTGGGCTCCGTGTCCTCAGGGAGGATGGCCTGGGCCTGTACTCTTGTGGCTGGGACGGGGAGGGGCTGAGCGTGAAGTCCCAGTGGTGCTGACTGAATCTGTACCCCTTTGGTCCCCAGTGCCAGCTCCTAGCTGCACCCCAGCTGCAGCCTCGGTCCCTGCCGCAGCACAGAGGGCTGTGCCAGGGAAGCCCCGGGGAGATAGCACCGAGCCCAGGGGGGCCCGAGCCGGCCCTCAGGAGCTGGGGAAGATCCTTCAAGGTGTGGTGGTGGTGCTGAGCGGCTTTCAGAACCCCTTTCGCTCGGAGCTCCGGGACAAGGCCCTGGAGCTGGGCGCCAAGTATCGGCCAGACTGGACCCCGGACAGCACCCACCTCATGTAGGCCTGTGCCCTCCTCCCCACACCCCAATGTGGCTCTCCTCCTCCCCTGCCTCCTCCTCGCCTTCTGTCTCTCACTGTGTCTCTGCTCCTGTGCCTCTGTCTCCCTTTGGCTGTCTTTGTGCCTCTGCGGCTCTCTGCAGCCTGTGATTTCTCCAGCCCTTCCTTGGCCTCATCGCTTTCTGTTTCTCTCACGTGTCTCACTGCCTGTGTTTTCTTCACTCTTTCTTCTGCTTTCTGTCACCCCCCGCCTCCACCCCTCAGATCACATCTAACCAATCCTGCCTCCCCCCAGCTGTGCCTTTGCGAACACCCCCAAGTACAGCCAGGTTCTAGGCCTTGGAGGCCGCATCGTGCGCAAAGAGTGGGTGCTGGACTGTCACCACATGCGGCGGCGGCTGCCCTCCCGGAGGTGAGGCCTCACTGGGCGCCTGTGTGGCACATACAGCACACACGCCAAGCCTGCTGCGCACCCTTTGCTGGGTGGTGCTGCGGACCTGGGCCAGCCAGCCCAGAGTCAGCTGGCTTCTGAGAGGAGGGGGAGGCCCGGAGGGTCCGCAGTTGCAGGCAGGGGGCGCCCCTGGGAGTCACAGGATGTGGAACCCCAGATATGGAGGGCTGTTTACTTTTGAGAGTTTTTCCTTGATGGATAGGCATTTTCCTAATGACACTGACAGTGAGTCTCTAAGAGGAAGGTGGCTTTAAAGTTTCTTTCTTCTCTGAAATGAGACCTTTCTTCCCCAAGAGGGAGGGTACGGAGTTTGCTTAGGGCCTTTTGGCTGGGGGCCTGGCTGACAGGGGAGGAGTGGTCCCTGCTCTCAGTGAGTGTTTAGTAAATGCCCGTGACCACTGCTTTCCGAGCAGCCTCCCCACCTCCCCTGGGAGGCTTGGTGCTCTGTTTGTCTGAGCCTCCATTTATCCCCCAGGTACCTCATGGCAGGGCCCGACTCCAGCAGTGAGGATGAGGGGGGCTGTCGCAGTGGCAGCAGCGAGGACGAAGCCCCCAGGCATCCAAGAAAGGTCTGCTGCTCCTACCTGGTGGGGAGGGCGCGCTGGGAGACTGACGTGGGTCTGCTTCGGTTCCTCGGCCTCTCCAGTCCTGCCTCCTGCAGGCAGCCCTCCTCACACCCTCACTGCCACCCTCCTCACACTGACCCTCCCTTCTCTGCACCCCCAGACCAAAACCAGGCCTCCCCTGGCATCTGGACCCAGCTCACCCCAGAAGCCCCTAAGCCCAAAAGAGACCAAGGCAGCCTCAGTAGGACCCCAGGAAAATTCTGACACAGAGGAGGAACAGTCAGGTTAGACTGCAGAAAGAGGGTTGGGTTTGGACCCCTGAGTCTGAGGGAGGAGAAAGCTGACTTACAGACAAATGGAGTGGAAACAGAGGGGTCCCAGATTGAGGTAACTGGGTATGGAGGTCAACTGAGGTTGAGTTTGGGGTGTCTGAGTATAGACTCAGATTGGGGGGTGACGACAAAACATGTGCACCTCTCACTGACTGAGCTTCTATTTGTAGCAGGTCGGGACAATGGGGAGGAAGAGTCAGGGGACACTGAGGACGAGCTGAGGAGGTAGGCTGGGGCTCGGGTCAGGGCAGCCTGGCCTTGGGTGTAGTGGTTCGCTCTCCGTGTCCACCCTCTGCTGCTCTCCGCCTACCAGGGTGACTGAGCAGAGGGAGCACAGGCCGCCCCCTGGCCAGGAGAACGGCGATGACCCGTATGCGGGCTCCACAGATGAGAACACGGACAATGAGGATCGCCCAGAGTCTCCCGATCAGCCAATTCCCGAGCTCCCGGGTAGGAACTCCCTCTGCCCCCCGCCCGGCATAGGACCTCGCCTCCCAGTTATCAGCAGTGACTCACTCAGCCGGCCCTGGGAGCCTGCTCCCTGCCTCGAGCCCTGCATGTTGTGCTGGGCCTGTCCCCTCCCCTTCACCTTCCTCTCCATGTCTTCTGTCTTTATTGCCTCCTGACTTCTTGTTCTCACCACTTCCCTTGCTGCACAGTGCCAGAACCCCCTGGGACTCCCTTTCAAGTGTCATCAGGGCCTTCTGGGTTACAAGGACACTGCTGTCCCTTGGGACCTCGGTGGACACACACGTGTTCACTTTAATATCACGCGTACTGGACGTGAATGCTGTGTGGGTATGTGTGTGTAAGAAAGGAAGGAGATGGCAGAGCTGCTGGCTGGGGGACCACAGCTGCTTCCAGTCAAGAACAGGGCCCCAGTGGAGGCAAGGTTTTAGGGTACTGGAGGAGCTGTTCCCCAGTTTCTCATGGCCGATGGCAGAAGAGAACTTTGAACCTCCACAGCCTAAAGTGGAAGCAGTCAGTAGCCTGGAAAGTCAACGTGAAAATGGACAGAATGAGCCACCTGGAGGTCAAGGTGGGAAGGCAGCTGTCGCGAGGAGGGTGCCCAGGTGGAGAGGCAGCAGCGCTGGGGTGGCCTTCTGGGCCAAGCTGTTGTAGCTAGCGGCTACAGCCCATCTGTAAGGGACACGTTGTGAGAAGTCATTGTGTCTCCTGTCAGTGAGGCAGACAGGCAAATGGACAAACCAACCAGCCTCCCCAAAGGCTCTGGACAGCCCGCTGGCCTGGAAACCACCACCTGCCATCACTGCTGTGTGAACAGTTTGGCCTCAGCCACCAGGCCACTTCACTGCATGGGCTCCAAGTGTTCTGTCTCTGCAGTGGTGCTGGGGAGCTCAGAGGACCTCAGACTTACTCTTTGCACTGTTTCCTGCAGACTTCTTCCAGGGCAAACACTTCTTCCTGTATGGGGAGTTCCCTGGGGATGAGCGGCGGAAGCTCATTCGATACGTCACAGCCTTCAGTGGGTCAGTCTGGGGGTGGGCGGTGATGGTCCAGGAGAAGACAGGGGACATGGCAGGAAGGAGGCAGTCCAGAGGAGAAGGGGTGTGCCTGGCAGGGGGGGCACAGACCGTGGAGTCTGAATGCCAGCCTGGTGCATTGCCTTCCTCAGCCTCCACCTCTCTAAAGTGAGGATCTCCCCGCTCCAAAAGGGCTGGCAGTGCACTGTGGGGGCCTTTGCCACTGTGGCTTGGGGTTGGTCTGTGGGAGAATGGAGGCCTCACCGGCATTTGCCGGGCATCAGTGGGGCTGGAGAGAGGACAGGACCTCGGAGAGGTCTGGGAAGGAAGGTGTCGAAAGAGCGGATGCTGATACCTGACATTGCTTTTCCTCCTTTCCTCTCCTGCCAGGGAGCTCGAGGACTACATGAGTGACCGTGTCCAGTTTGTGATCACAGCACAGGAATGGGATCCTAGCTTTGAGGAGGTGAGCCCTGGAGTGGGGAGGGGGCAGGGAAGGGGGAACCCTGATCCCCCTTCATGTTCTCCTGTCCTCTTGGTTGTATGTTCCCGTGTGGACCTTCTTGTAGGCCCTGATGGACAACCCTTCCCTGGCATTCGTTCGTCCTCGATGGATCTACAGTTGCAATGAGAAGCAGAAGTTACTTCCCCACCAGCTGTATGGGGTGGTGCCCCAGGCCTGAACTATACACTTGTGTGCACTGGTGCGCACACACACAGTTTAATAAAGGTGACCTGGTTTGGAGCTACTACCCTGTCTCACTCAGGAGTCTGCCAAAGCTCCAAGAGGCTGCTGGCTTGTCTCCTGTTTGGTTCTACTTCCCCTTCAGAGGCCTCTGAGCTACCTTAAGGCCCTGTGCCTCCGTGCTGAGGTGGCAGGGGGTTGGGAACTTAATCCTCGGTTTGTCCTTTTCTGCATCTTCTGTGGGACATGGGCTGGAGGGCTGGATGCTCATGAGATCAGCCACTCTCTCAGTCTCAGTCTCAGCCTCAACCTGCCTTCTCCAGCGATAGAGCCTTTTCCCCAGGGGTTTCAGAGGTCACCGTGTGTGCAGCAGTCCCTGCTTATTGCCTAATCTAGGAGGCAAAATCCAAGGGAAGGACATCTTAAGCAGCCCCTGCAAATCCTGGACCCCTTTAAGGCTCCACCACACTGAAGGTGGGAATTAAGCTGGGTATCAGGGAATGGGGCAGAAGACAGGATGGCACTGTAGGCAAGGCCACAGTGGGGCAAGGGAGGCAGGAACAGGTTGTCACAGGGGCATCACTGCTTCCAGGAAGAGGCCATAGGGCAGATTCAGCGGGGAAGCTAGTATGGTCTTGAAGCCGTGCTGTCCAGTGTGGTCAGTGTGCAGGTCCTGGACATGACAGCTGATTAATGAAGGCAAAATGCAGACTTCCTCAGGAGCACCAGTCCACACACTTCCAGGTGCTCCATGGCTACTCTAGACTGCAGTTAGTGCGCACTCCGTCACCCTGGAAAGTTCTTTTGAACAGGGCTGACCTCCTACCTGCACTGGGCTCTGAACTGCAGTCCGAGGAACCTGGACTTTGTCTGAGGGGTGGGACGGAGTCGGGTGTGAGAGCTGACCTTTGGGTAACTGGATATTCCAAACCCTTCGCTGATTTGGCCTCATCCCAAGCACTGCCTTCTCTTTCTGGACCTTGGTTTCGTTACTGGTGAGATGAAGATGGCAGTGGGCTGTGTGTACTCATCATCTGTTCATTCATTCTCATTTGGGGAACTTATCCCTCACTGCCAGCCTTTCCTGGGGCTCCTGAAACAAATTTCTGCAAGCTGAAAGGCTTCAAATAACAAATGTACTGTATTTTAGGTCTGGAGGTCTGATGTCCACGATGGGTATCTGGGCTCAAAATCAAGGGATGGTGCAGCTGTGATCCTTTTGCAAACTGGGGGGGGGGGTATGTGTGAATCTGCTTTCATGTTTTCCAGCTTCTGGAGACCCCCCACATCCCATTCTTCCATATTCAAAGCCAGTTGATGGCCAGTTACATCTTTCTCATGTCCCATCGCCATGACACCACCTCTTCTGTCTAATCCTTCTTACACTGAAAGCCCCTGTGGTTACATTAAGCCCACCTGGATCATATGGGATAGTGTCTCTTTTATTTTTAATTTTTTTATCAGTACATATTTACATTCAACTTAGGGAGTAGGTACATGTACTTAACATATCTTGATTTTTTTAAATTCCTCTTCCCCTTCCTCCTGACACCCCCCCCCCACCTTATTTTGGAGGGTTTTTGAGACAGGGTCTTGCTATATAGTTCTGGCTGGCCTTAAACTCAGTGTAGCCCATGTTGACCTTGAACTCAGCAGTTCTCCTGTCTCAGCTTCAATCTTTTTTAATCAATCTTTTAATTAAGGTCAACTGATTCACAACTTTAATTTCTTCTTTTACTGTAATTCTCCTTTGCCACATGTTCCCAGGTTCCAGGGGTTAAGACATGAACATCTTTGAGGGCCATGACTCTGTCCACCATGCACAAGACACTGGGGATGCAGTATGAAGACTCCAGTCCCTGAGTGCACAGGGCTGACTTGTGCTAGGCAGGGAAAGATGGCAAGTGTGCAGTGCAGCACTGGGGTATGATTTTGACCCTTAAGGATATTTTCTTCTGTGGTTACTAAAATAATCCTTTTATTTCCTTCTAAATATCTTAGAGTCCTCAAATACATTTTTTTTAATTTAATTTTTTTTGTGTGTGTGGCATCAGGGATTGAACTCATAACTTCGCTCCTGCCAACAGACAGGTGCATAAGCCACTGAGCCAAACTCTCAGCCCTGGTTTTTTGAGGCAGGGTCGCACTATGTAGCTCAGGCCGGCCTTGCACTCACGTTGTAGCCCAAGCCAGCTTCAAACTCGCAACGCTTCTCCTACCTCAGCCTCCTGAGTGCTGGGAGTAAAGGTGTGCGCCACCACGCCCAGCTAAGTTCTCAAATGTATTTATTTGCTCCTCAAATACAGATTTTAAATTACCAGATACTTACTGTGTGTGGTGTGTGGTAGGATCGCTATTCATTTCCTATTGTTAGTACAACAAATCACTTCAAGCTTAGAGGCTTTAAACTACACAGGTCTATTTTCTTATCATTTTGGAGAGCAGTAGTCCAAAGTCAGGCTTATCTAAAGTGAAAGTGTCCACAGACTTGGAAACTTTCTGAAGGAATTCTTTCCCTTACCTTTTCTAGCTTCTACAGGTTGCCCCAATTCCTTAGCATTCTAATCTCTGCTTCCATCGGTACACTGCCTCTCTGCCCTCTTTCCCATGGAAAGACCCTTGCTATCACATTGGGCCTACCTAAATAATCAGGTTCGTTTCCCCCTCTCAAGAGGGGATTCTTAAACATATACAAGGTCTCCTTTGCAGGTATACACTAACATAGAGGTTCTGGGGATTATACTAAAATATGGGACACTGCTCCACACTGTAGGAGTCCATTTAACTTTCTTTCCATATATTGTAGCCTTGTTTACTGATAAGTCTGTCCTTTCCCTACTTATCTACAGCAGTGGTTGGTAAATGGAAGCCCAGAGGCAAAATCTAGTCCTGTAGTGTTACCAGAACTTAGCCACACTCCTCCATGTATGTGTAATGCTGTGTGTAGCTGCTTTCCCACTATGGCAGCGGAGTTCACTGTGGCAGACACTATGGCCTGTAAACCTAAGAATATGTATTATCTGGCTGTGTGTGGTGGCTCACCCCTATAATCCTAGCACTCTGGAAGGCTCAGGCAGGAAGAATGCACATTCAAGAGCAGCCTGGGCAACTTAGCAAAACTATCTCAAAAAATAAAACTCAGTGTAAAGGCCCAGAACCGGGAAGACAAGAGGGGAGAATCAGAATATACATTGTCAGGTCCCTTATCTACATGTAGGGTTTGTCCTGTATCAGAATAAATGCAGGTCTGTTTCTGAGTTCTCAGTTCCTTTCCATTGGCTTCTTCCCAAGTCAACACTACAGATTTCACTAGTACAGCCTTATTATAGTTCTTCTATCTGGGGAATGAGGGCAAGATAAGCCTCCCACACTTCTCATAAATAGTTTTGGCCTTTTTTTTTTTTTTTCCTGGTAGTGGGGATTGAACCTAGGGCCTAACACATGCTAGGCAAGAGTTCCATCACTGATCTAAATCCCCAGCCCCCCTCCCATTTTGATACAGGGTCTTGCTGAGTTGA
This sequence comes from Dasyprocta punctata, assembly GCA_004363535.1. Classification (NCBI taxonomy): domain Eukaryota; kingdom Metazoa; phylum Chordata; class Mammalia; order Rodentia; family Dasyproctidae; genus Dasyprocta; species Dasyprocta punctata. The sequence goes on along the minus strand of RJWM01002191.1, from coordinate 24,809 downwards.
CCAGGCTGGGCTGGGACTTTTGATCCTCCTGCCTCAGCCTCCCAAATTGTGGGGACTACAGGATTGCATCACCATGCCTTTTGGGGCCACTACTTGATTAGTGTCCACTGTCCTTACTAGATCGAGTCTGTCACTATTGCTGTGTCCCTAATGTCCCACATAGGGGCGACACACAGTAGGTGCTTAATACATATCTATGGAACAAAGAGCTATCCTATGCTGGGTTGTTCATTCTTATTTTAGGGTGGAGTGACAGATCCAAAAGGGAACTGACTTTGAGATGATGCTTGCCTCTTACTAATGCCTTAAGACACCCTCATTTTACAGGTAAGGCATCTGAGTCCAGAGAAGTGACAGTGCTTGTCCAAGGACTCACAACTCCTAAGGGAGTGGTCAGGGCTGGCTCCAAGGTTTGGGCTTTCAGATGTTTTAATACTGTCAGGTGCAGGCCCTTTGTTCTTCCTGTATCACCTTGTGTATCTCCAGGCTCTTTCCCCATCAGTGCGTGGAGCAATGACTTTCTTTCTACACCTGTATATTCCATTCTTTGGCAGTAGCATCATTCATTGCTGGCCCCTACTGGCACATGGGCGGTTTCCAATCTGGTTGCAACCATCATGCTGCAGTGAACATCCTGACCTTTATACCCTTTCCCCATGCTTCAGTTTATAGGATACATTCCTCCAGGTGGAATAGTTTCAGCAGACAAGTGTGTGTCTTAAATGGTCATGTGGCCAAGGTGGGGTCATCAAGTTAAACTTTCAACACAATAAAAAGCCTGTTTGCCCACATTCCTTACCAACCCAGGATACTTGCAGACTTTTTACCTTTGCCACAGAAGTGGGAGGGGAGAAAAGACAGAGCCAGCACCAGCAAACTGTAGCTCCAGGTCCGTAGTTTTGGACCCAGTACTAAGTCTGGTTAACACCTGACCCTCAGATGAACACAGTTCCCCAGCCTTCTACTTTTAGGCCTGGTATAAACGGCCAGTCTCTTCTGCCAGCTCTTTGGAAGAGGCAAACTTGTACAGCTGGCCTGCGAATCCCACCTCTTTATTGACAGGGCAGGCAGCAGAGCGGGTGCGTGAGCCACTGGGAGGGCTCACTCTCTTTCCCCCTGGCCCTCCACCTGGTGGTGGCCCCTTTGGTGCACAAGCAGGAGGCGTCTCTGGCCAAAGGCCTGGCCGCAGGTGGAGCATCGGTGGCGGCTGGCGGCTTGGCTGCCCGGTGTGGTGGGGGGGTCGTGACAGAGGCGATGGGCAGCCAGCTTGGAGGGGAACGAGAAAGCCTTGGGGCAGTGTGGGCAAGGATAGGGGCGAGCTTCGGTGGCGTGGTGTGTGTGGCGGTGGGCTGCCAGCTTGGAGGGATAGCAGAAGGACTTGGAGCAGTCAGGGCACGGGTAGGGGCGGGTGGGCGCGTGGGTCCAGAGGTGGGCCGCCAGCTTTGAGCGGTGGCCAAAAGCCTTCGGGCAGTGTGGGCACGGGTGCGGACGGGCGCCACTGTGCGTGAGGCGGTGTGCTGCCAGCTTGGATGGGTAGGAGAAGGCCTTGGGGCAGTCGGGGCACGGGTGGGGCCGGGTGCCGCCGTGCGCTAACCGGTGCGTGGCCAGCTTGGATGGGTAGGAGAAGGCCTTGTCGCAGTCGGGGCAGCGGTGTGGGCGCTGGGGTGGAGGCCGCCGGCGGGGCCGAGAAGGTGCACCCGCAGCTGCGGGAGGCCCTGGAGCTGACTGGCTGGGTTTCTGCAGTGGGCCCTGGTGGAGATCTGGGGGACAGAAGGGCTGGTGCACTTCAGGAAGCACCTAACATCCTAGTCCTGGACCAGGCTCTGCCACCACCTTAATACTGGAGGGGCCCCTCAAAGTGTACGTGAGCATTTCAGGCGTCACCCTGATTCATTCCCCAAATGGCATTATTTCTGCTTCCTACCCCCTCCCATGCATCATCTTAAGGGGCTCCAATGGGCTATGTCCCTGTTCCCTAAACTACTAAGGCTTCCCAAAAGTGACTATGGTATCCATTTCCAGCATCTTTCCAAGGGTCACCCTGAGATTCCACATATCAACCCTCTGGTGCCTCCTATAATTTCCTGAGCCCTAGCAAATGATCACGGAGGGTCTCCTGAAACGGAATGGAAAGATTCCCAGAACAATACATTTCTGGGGCTCCAATAGTTATAATCCTGGGCCTACAAACTTTCACCCTAAGATTCCCCTACATTCCCGGGAAATGAACCCTACCCACAGGCAGGGCCCTCTCACCTCCTCCTTTGGTCACCGGGTCCTTGCCAGAGGGGTTAGGATCTGTGCTCCCGGCCTGGGACTTGGCACCTCGCTCCAACATCTTGCTGGCACAAAAGCCTAGGAAATAAGTGGGGACGAGGGTGCTGCCAATGATTCCCAGGTTGATGGGGACAGGGTTAGAGGGCCAAAATCGGCTTGTCAGTCCCTTTAGGGCCAGAGTATGAAAGTCTGAGACGGTTAAGGCCAGGCCAGGGGTGACGGGAAGGTGGAGCCTAAGAGCACAATGGGCCGACCTATGGAAATTTAACCAAGGGGCCCGCTCTTCGCAGCTTAAACCCGGGGTTGGAGCCTTGAGGGGAGTAGGCCGGGGACCTCCCAAGATGAACCATGCACCGCGCTGAGGGCGGAGCCCATGGGGCCGCATTCAGCGTGGGCGGAACCTTCCTCTCCAGCCCCGCAGGACCTCGAGGGCGTCTTCGGCAGGGCTTGCAGAGCTACGTACAACGGAACCACCAAAATCAGTAGCTCCGCGACTCAGGCCCAGGGCGGGGCCTCGGTGCAGAGTGGGAGGGCCCTTGTGCGTCGGTCCCAGGGGAGGGGCTTGTGCTGCAGTGGGCGGGGTCTCACGTCCAGGAGGTGGCTTTACCCGGCTTCTGCCCTAGGCTCAGTCTACTGCCTCTCCATCGACCGCGTCCTTTCTGTTAAATTTCATCCTCTGCGTAGAGTTGGGGGAGAGCAGGATAGAGGGGGACCTGGAGAAAGATGGTAGGAACGTGGCTCATGCAGCAGTCCTGAGCCCCCTAGTGAGCTTTACCCTCGGGGATCCACGCATCTCGCATTCAGTGCACCCCTCGGAACGGAGGCTTCCAGACACCAATGCAAAGTCCCCCGTCGATCCCACTGCGGGAGATCCAGGCGTCGGGCCCCAATCCACTCCAATCCACTCCCGCGCATCAGGCGTCTGCACCTGAACCCCGCCCTTCTCACCTGCCGGCGGCCCCTCCCGGGGGCGGGGCTCCGGGCCCCTCCCGCCTCGGCCGCTGTGCAGTTGCCGCGGCTTCAGCTTTCGCTGCGCAGCCCTGGGACGCGCCGGACTCGCCGCCGGGGAGCGGAGGGGAGGGGAGGAGGGAGCCCCGCGAGCGGCAGGGCCCGGCCTCATTCCCATCCCCTCCTCCCGCGCGGGGCCGGAGGGGGCGTCGGCACGCGTGCGCAGTCACGGCCAGCAGAAGCTGGGGAGTGGGGAGACGGAAGGGAAGGAGGGGTTGAGAGCGCCAGGCGCGCGAGTTCCCGGGCGAGTTCCCGAGCGAGCACGAGGCTGCGGCCGAAGGACCGCGGGAAAGCGCACCGCGACTGCGGGGCCTACGGTGGCTGAGTGGAGTCAAGCGCGGCCCGGGCGAACGTGGCCTGCCAGCGCTTGGAGATCGGGGAGCTCCCGCGGCGGGCACTGCTTTTTATAAATGACCCTCTTCTTTCCGAGAATTCTCCTGGGAGCCTCAGTCCGGTCTCTTTGCAGTTTCTTCGAAGTTTGCTGCTAGTTTCACTACTCCAGCCATTTGCAGAAAAGTCTGACTATTTCTTCGAGAGGACATGAGCGCGGAACTCAGCGGGCTGCCCCCAATAAAAGACTTTTTTTTTTGGTGCCGGGTCTCGAATTCACAACCTCGCGCCTGCCAGGCAGGCACTTAAACCACTGAGCTAAATTCCTGCAAAAAGATATTATTTGCACAGCGCCCCAATACCCTTGCCCATTGCCCCGAGCTACCCGCTCTCCCTGGGCGGCGTGGTTCCGATGACCAGGCTCGGTCTTCGGGTGCCAGGCAGGGAAGGCATGCAGCTGGGCATTCTTCCCTGGTAGCGACCGTATAAGTGCCGGAATGACCGTGATATTCCCGTGAAAGGGTGAGTGAGCCTCCAGCCTGAAAATCCACATGGTCTGGCGATGTCTGAGAGCCCTGGGAGTTACTTGATGGATTATTTTTTGGATTCCGGAGGCAGAATGTCTGGGTAACTGCTTTGTTTGCTCATCACAGCCACTCTCTAGCTGTGTGACCTTGGATAGATCACTTCAACTTTCTGGGCCTCAGTTTCCTCATGTATAATACACATGGTTCTTGGGATTAAATTCAGTAGTTTATGGAAAATATTGAGACTGCAGAATGGCTAGAGTGCTCAATAAATGAATATTTTTGTTCTTATTGGGCATTGGACTTGACCTGATACGGTCCAGTTGTCCCAGGAACAACTTGACAAACATCACATGAACGGACCTCAAGAAAGGACCTCAAGAAAGAGCATATGTATCCAGGGAATCTCTCCTTTCAGGTCTTGCAATGCTGCAGACTCTGGTTTTTCTTTCAGGTCTCCTAAGAGCCATGAAGAATCCTGTTGCGGGGTGTTGCCCTTAGGTCTCAGCTCAAATGTGACCACAGCCTCTTTGTTCCCCACCTTTTTTTTTTTCTTTTTTTGAGACAGTTTTTTTTGTTTGTTTGTTTGTTTGTTTTTGCAGCACCGGGGATTGAACTCACAACCTCGCGCCTGCCAGGGCAGGCGCTTAAGGCACTGAGCCAAACTCCGGGCCCTGGTTTTTTGAGGCAGGGTCGCACTGTGTAGCTCAGGCTGGCCTTGCACTCACGTTGTAGCCCAAGCCGGCCTCGAACTCACAACGCTCCTCCTACCTCAGCCTCCCGAGTGCTGGGATTAAAGGCGTGCACTGCCACACCCGGCTTTAGACAGTTTCTTACTGTGTAGCTCAAAGTTACTATGTGGCCCAAGCTGGTCTTGAACTCGCAGCAGTCCTCCTGCCTGAGCCTCCTGAGTGCTGGGGTTACAGGTCTGTGCCACCATGCCCGACCCCACCTTTCTTATGGAGCCCTCTCCCTGCTATTCCTCTGTTGTCCCCTCCCCCTTAACACCGTACACCTGTCTTCTAGAATGTGTGTTCTGATAGACAACTTGTCTACCTTGTTTATCTCTCTGTCCCCAGAATCCAGAAAAGGACTTAGCATATAATAGATACTCAATGAGTTTGTTGAATAAATACCTGAAAGAATTTACAGCTGGAAGCCCTCTAGGGTGGGAAGAGAGAATGATGGGGAGAAAGTACAGTTTGAGGTGAAAGAGTTTGGGAAAGGGCCTAAGTAGAGTATGAAACCAGGGAAGGCCTTTAAACAAAGGAAGTAGGGTGGGGTGGAGGGTGTAGATTAGCGGTGGAGCACTTGCCTAGTATGCACAAGCCCCAGGTTCCAACCCCAGCACAGCAAAAAAATAAAAATTAGTGGGTCAAAGAAGCAGAGAAAGTGTCATGAACTAGGTTAAGTTTTAAGATTTATGCCTTCAAGTGGTGTGTAGGCATCTGGAGGAGAAGTGGCCTGTGAATATCTGAAGTGGAAATCCGGATACCTTTTTACACACCCAGGAGTTGCTCCTGATGTTCAGGGAAATGATTATGATGTTTATCCACATTTTTCTTAGATGTTACTTTGGAATAGCAAAATGTCTTCCTTGTGCCTTTTAGATGGTCTGTGTTCCCTCAGGAGCCTTGATCATGGAAGAAACTTATGGAAGAAACCCAGGCTCCTGAGTGCTGGGATTATAGGCATATGCCACCATGTCAGACTAAATTTACTATTCTTTATAGCAGAGTAGTATTCCATTTTGCACAGATGTCACATTTTTTTCTCTATTCATCTGTTGATGGACATATAGGTTGCTTCCCAGATTTAGCTGTTACGAATTATGTTGCTGGCTGGGTGTAGTGATGCATACCTCTAAATCCCAGTGCTCTGGAGACTGAAACAAGAGGATTGCTCCAAGTTTGAGGCCAGTCTGGGCTACATGGTGAGTTCAAGGCCAGTTTGAACTACATAACAAGATCCTGTCTCAAAAAAAATTATGCTGCTATAAACATGGATATCCATGTATCTCTGTGAAATGATTTTAACTCTTTTCAGGAAAATGCTTAGATGGGTAATAGCTGGGTTTAATGAAATTTCTACTTCTAGTTTTTTGAGGAATCTCTATTCTGATTCTATAATGGTTGTACTATAATGGTTTTTGAGGAGTCTCTATTCCAATTCTATAGTGGTTCTATAATGGTTGTACTGTAATGGAATAGTTTACATTCCCACCAGCAATATAGAAGGATTTCTTTTTCATTACAGCCACGTCTGCATTATTTGATTTCTTGATGATTGCCATTCTTTTGGGAGTAAGCTGAAATCTCAGTATTGTTTTAATTTGCATTTCTCTAGTGGGCAGAGATGTTGAACATTTTTTCATGTATTTATTGTCCATTTGTATTTCTTCTTCTGAGGAGTGTCTATTCATTTTGGTTGTTTTGTTTTGTTTTTTGACTAGGTCTTTTATTTGGGGGTGGCTGTATTTTTTTGAGGTTTTAAGAAAATATATTCTAGATATTAGAGCTGTGTTTTAGGTGTAGCTAAAATTTTTTTTCGCATTTACTCTGTGTGTTCATTTAATATAATCCTACTTGTTGACTCAACGTCATTTCCTGTGTAATTGGAGTTCCGTTCAGAAAGTCCTTGCCTATGTCTATGTCTTCAAAAGTTTTACCTATTTTATCTTCCAGCAGGTTAAGTGTTTCTGTTTTAATGTTTAGATCTTTATCAATTTTGATTTTAGTTTAGTGCATGGTAAGAGATATGGGTCTCTTCTGCATGTGCATGGCCAGTTTTCCCAGCACCATTTGTTAAAGAGGCTGTCTTTCCTCTGGTGTGTGCCCTTTTGGCTCTTTTGTGAAATATCAGATGATTGAATGTGGGATTGTTTCTGCATCCTCCGTGCCATTGATGCACCTGTCTGTTTTTCTGCCAGTACCATGCTGCTTGTATCACTGTAACTTTGTAGTGTAACTTGGAGCCAGGTACTGTGATGTCTCCTACTTTGCTACTATTGCCTAGGATTGCTTTTTCTATACTGGATTTTTTCTGTTCCATATGAATTTTAGTATTGTTTTCTCTGTTCTGTGAGAAAGAAAAAAAAAAAGAATTAATTAGCACCAGCCTCATGTAGCTCAATGGCACAGTGCTTGCCTGATATGTTTGAGGCCCTGGGTTTCATCCCCAGCACTGTGAAACAAACAAACAAACAAACAAATCAGCAATGATAATTTTCCACTTTTGACCTCTGTTAACCCCACACATTTCTCTGAAATGATTCTGAAACTAAATGCCAGACTATATCCCTTAAACATCTTGTTATTACAGTTTATTTGAATCAGGATTAAACCTGGTCCACACATTGCATTACCATTTTTGTTTGTTTGTTTGTTTGTTTTGATTGGTTTTTTGAGACAGAGTTTCAATATGTAGTTCAGGCTGTTTTGAACTCACTCTGTAGCTCAGGTTGGCTTCAAACTCACAGCAATCCTCCTGCCTCAGCCTCCTCAAATCCAAGAGCTGGAATTACTGCTGTGTGCCACCAAGCCCAGCTTTTTGTTGTTTTTCTGAGACAAGGTCTCACTGTGTATATAGTTCAGGCTGGTTTTGAACTCACTGTGTTGCCCAGGTTGGCTTCAGACTCACAGTGATCCTTCTGTGTTGGCCTCCCAAGTGCTGGGATTACAGAATTGTTGCCATTTTATCTTTTTTTGTTTGTTTGTTTGTTTTGAGACAGGGTCTCACTATGTTGCTCAGGTTGGCTTTGAACTCCCAGCGATCCTCCTGCCTCAGCCTCTGGAATGCTGGGATTCAGGTGTACATCACCATGCCCAGATCTTCATTGCCATTTAGAAAGTCTTACTTCAGTTGCCATATGGAAAGTAAATCTTAAGGAGACAAGTAGAAGCTGGGAAACCAGTGAGTTCACTTATAGTATTAATTGCTATCATTTATTAAGTACTTCTATACTGGAAATTGTCCTTACATGTATTAATTATTTAATTGCCTCAGCAATTTACTAAGAGGAAGTTGTACCCTACTGTTGTCCTTGTATGGAAGAGGAGAATTAGGCATGAAGGGAATGATCAAGTGTGTAAGGTCACACAGCCAGGCCACAGCCATGACTAGCAGAGCCAGGATTTAAACCCTGAAGGCTGGCCCTGGAGTCCAGGCACTGTGTGCTGTTGCTTTGCTGCCTCCAGACTGGGAAAGAGGGCGCGATGATGGGCAAGGAGCCTGACCACAGCCAGGAGATGGACTGGGAGGAGGGGGAAGGGAGGAAGGCGTGGAGGACCGTGGGACGTCACAGGGGCCAGCACCCACTGAGCCTGTGTGTGCCAGGCGCACTTCCAGACTAAGGTACGAACTCCCTGGACCTTCAAGGAGGAGGAAGGAACTATTTGCAACCTCTTTGTACAGAAGAGAACACAGACGCACCCCCAAATCCCCAAAAAAGTAAGTTTTCAGCCCAGAAGGATGAAGCCAAGGTTTCTACTGCCTAGGACATCTTAGAGCTGAGCCTCCAGAAACCCCAGGAGGCCCCCCAAGGTCAGGAAGTGGCCAAGAAACCCTGCAAACCCAATAGGAAAGAAAGCCAGGGGTAGGAGGTCTTATTTGGGGGCCCTCACAGTAAAGCACACTGAGGATCCCCTTTTCCCTGGCTCCCCACTTCTCTGAGCTCCCCTAGTTCCTGGACCTCCTGATGTCCCCACCTTTCTGCCCTATGTCCCTAACTGGAGACTGAGCTCTGAGGCCCAGCGTCACCCCACTTGGGCCAGCTGTGCAGGAGACTTCTTGGCTCTGAGTGTTTCTCCTGCCTGTTTCTCGCCTCTCCTGGGGTCTGCTCTGTCTCTCTACACATTACTCCCTGCCACCAGAAATAATCCTGGAGTCTGGCAAATTTGGTTCGGTTTTATTTATTTAGAGACAGGGTTTCGCTATATAGTTCAGGTTGGTCTTGAACTCACTATGTAGTCCAGGCTGGCCTTGAACTCCTGCAATCCTGTCTCTACCTCCCAAGTACTGGGTTTATGCCATCACCACACCTGGCAAAGTTGAATTTATTGACTTGCTGTAGTTTAGGGGAGAGGACGACTGAGGAGCACTGGCTGGCTTTCCAAACACAGGATGAGAGTGCTACTGCAAACAGAAACACTGAATCGACTGGATTGATTGGAATCATTCCCAGAATATCAGACCCTGACCTCTGGTGGTCTAGGGCTTATATGGGATAAGCAAACAGGAAGTACAGAGGCAGAATGGCTTGTCAGTTGGGGATTGGGTCTTACAATATGCATCACAGTGACTGTGGAAGACCACCTGGAGGACTCCTTGAATAAAGAGCAATTATCTCCATTTTGGCTAAACCTGGCCCTATCTCCAAGTACTGATGTGTACAAAGCTGGCTAGGCTATTTCTTTTTCCCTTTAATTGGCTTTAACCAATGTAAATAGGGCTGGCTGAGGTGCTGATACATAATCTTTAAAGCTAGGTGACAGAGCTGTTTCCCCTCCCTGTGACTCCCAAAAATCATGGTTAAGCTGAGCAGGATGAAGAGCCACTGCTCTAGGGGTATCAACGGGGATCAAGTCTTGAGATCAAAGGCTATGACTTCCCAGGGTAGAAAAGTTTACTTATTGGAACTGAAGCACTGACCCCAAAACATTAGATACTACCTCAATTGTGTTACGCAGAGTAGGTGTTTTTTTTTTTTTTTTTTTTTTTTTTTTGCCAGGCAAGCACTTGTGCTGCTAAGCTAAATCCCTGGCCCAAATTAGTCTTTCTGCATATTCCTCTCTCTTCATGTTGCAGAGGTGATTTTAGGCCTCCTGCATAACAGCTCACAGCTCTCATGTATTTCCTGCCATTCTCACAGTCACTCATCCTCAAGCCATTTTCTTCTTCACGAATTAATAAAATTTGGATTGAGACCTGGGTCAAAGCCTTTGTTGTGTTGAACCTTCATCCTGGCCTGACTTAGGTCCCTTTGGCTCCCCATAACTACAAATATGTCTTAGTGCATTTATTTATTTATTTATTGGCACTGGGGATTGAACTTACAACCTCGCGCCTGCCAGGCAGGTGCTTAAGCCACTGAGTTAAACTCCCGGCCCTAGTTTTTTTGAGGCAGGGTCGCACTATGTAGTTCACGCCAGCCTTGTGCTCATGTTGTAGCCCAAGCCGGCCTCGAACTCACAACGCTCCTCCTACCTCAGCCTCCCGAGTGCTGGGATTAAAGGCGTGTGCCACCACGCCCGGCTGTCTTAGTATCTTTATTCTCAGCATGGGTTGCACTGGAAGTGGTAGATTGGAATCAACTTACTGGAATTCTAATAACTTTTTCATAAAATTATAAATATAAATTTCCCAGACCAAGATGAGGACTGGGAAGGACTTATAAATTATAAGTGACCACCTGTTTCTAAGAAACACAAGTAATGGGAACTATAACTGAAACTACTACCTGGGCAACTAATAAACTAAAGTATACTGACTGCAGGGCGAGGAGAATCTTCTGCTACATTTCCCCTCTCTTTTAGTTTCCCCAGCAAATCTTTGCTGGGCATGTTATATGTGATCTTCTGAGATAAGGCCCAACTAGAAGCAGTTCTGTATTGTTTTATTCTCTTGGGGCAACCCTCTATAGAGTTTAAGGCAAAGCCCACAGCTGGCAGTGGGACAAGGAAGCAAGGACTGGAATGAGCAGCCTGTAATAGTTTTCAGTTGTCTCTGCTACAAATTCAGGCTGATTGTTGCTGCTAATGGTCAAGAGTAGGCCATATCTAGGGACATCAGGCCCCGACAAACTTTTGCTGTCTTGGCCAAGCTGAGTAGGTGCAGATGAGCACTAAGTCATGCCAGGTGGAAATCAGGGCCAGTGACGCAGCTGCTGAAGCCTGAGCTGGCTGCAGGGGTACAGGTGCCAGCACTGTGGCTTGAGCTTGCAGACCGTATGATGGGGACAGTTCTGGCTCTGATCTAGTAGTACCAGGTAGAGATTTTCTGGTTGGAGTTGACGTTTCAGTCAGTTGGCTCTCCAGAGGGGCTTAAGAGTACAGGCTTGATGTCATTGGTGGCAGGTTTTCAAACAGCAGCAGGAAGCAGAAGCAGGAGAGATTTGGCCAAAATAACTTTGTCCAAGGTGACCACAGCATATCCAGTACAGTGCGTGGCACCTGGACAGTTAGGTCTCGCATAAGGTGAGCTTGTCAGCTTTCTTGATCAGGACAGTGGTTGTCAGAGCACAGAGGCAAAAGGGGGAGGCAGCTCTTAGTGACCAGATCGAAGTTTGTGCACAGGTGGGCCACTGAACGCTCTCAGGGCTGACAGTCAGAGTAAGCATCATTGTTTTTGTGAACTCAAGGATCCAGATTCTATAGAAGCCAGCAGCTCTTAAGAAATTTACAGAGTTTCTTTCTTGCACCCCGTTTCTAGCAGATATTGTAGCAGAGCTTTTGTGTCTTTCCAGCAGGCAGCTTGGGTGTCATTAATCAGAAGTGCAGTGATACTTTGTGCTAAGAAACTAGTGAGGTCAGCTGTGAGGGCTTCTCCAAAGAGGGTAAATAAGTTTTTGAACCTCTGGGAGTCCAGGTCCATTGAATTTGAGTCCAGAACTGAGGTCTTTCCATTTATGGGCAAAGAGGGGCTGGATGACAGGAGCCAGTTGAAGGCAGAAGGAGGCATTCTTTAGGTCCAGGCAGGTGTACCAGCAGACTGTGGGTGGCAGAAGACTGAGGCAACATATATAGACTGTTGCAGTGGCGTTGGCAGCTCAAAGATCTTGAACTCACTTTATAGGGAGGAGAGGTGTATTTTAGCAGTTTGGCAGTCTATAGACATTTTGCAGTTTTGAAGCCTCATTTTTTTCTTTCTCAGGGGACCATGAGAAAGAAGGACAGAGAAACAGGCTGTCCTGCAGTCAAATCTATTGCTAGGGCCTCCCTGAAAATAGTGGGAGACTTCTTAACTCCTTGTGGCAATTGAGTCCAAGTGAATTGCATCTCGTCTCAGGATTTTCCAGTTGAAGAGGCTCATGGGAGCAACTCACAAGCAGAGTAAGGCGTCTTTTAAATCTAGACATGTAAACCAGGTGGCATCGGGAGGTAATAGTCCAAAAAGAGTGTATAAGATGGGCATGGTGGTGCATGCCTTTAATCCCAGCACTCAGGAGGCTGAGGCAGGAAGATCACTGTGAGTTTGAGACGAGTCTGGGCTACAAAGTGAGTTCAAGACCAGCCTGAACTGCATAGTGAGACCTTGTCTCAAAAAAAGTAGGGCCAGGATTTACCTCAGTGGCCTAAATGCCTGCCTGGTGGCACTAAGATTGTGAGTTTGATCCCTGGCACCAAAAAACTCAACCAAACAAACAAAAAAACAAAAACAAAAGAGTGTATGGGTCGAATATGTACATGTATATATGTATATAAAAGTAGTTAAGATAGTTATACTACTGATTTCTGTAAGTTCACTGAAGAGAAAGATTTGTACTGGTATTCTTCTGACACTTGAATGCAGGTATCTTGTGTTCTGGGTGAATGATTTGGGGATGATAGTGAGCAATGTACGTATCATTGTTGCCCCCTGATTGACCTGTCTTGAAATTTTCTTTTCTTTTTTTTTCCTCTTTAAAATAAAATAGATTTGAAAAAAAAATAAAGTAACTCAGATTAAAAAAAAAAGTGCATGAGTCAGAACTCTAGAGTACAAGGCGATTGCTACATTGTTGATGGCACAGAGATCTTGCCCAAAGTGATTAACAGTCTACCAGGCTGCAGGACTCCTTTAGGCAGCTGAGGTGTGGCTGGTGGTTAGGCCCGGAGGTGAGTCATGGCTCATACCTATGGGAGGAGAATTTTCAGCATTTCAGGATTGCAGTTATCTGTTTCAGGCTGATGCAGGTGTCATCTTCCTCTTAGGTGTGGGGAACCACAGGGATGACTCTCCTTGACTGTCCTTGAAAAGAAGAGCAACTGTCTCCATTTTGGATAAACTTGGCCCTATCTCCATATATTGATATGTACAGAGCTGGCTAGGCTATTTCTTGGTCCTTTCAGTTGGCTTTAAGCATTGTAAATGGGGCTGGCCGAGGAGCTGATGTGTAATCCCTAAAGCAAAGTGACAAGTTAGTGTTACCCTACCTAGTGACTCCCCAAATACGTGGTTGAGTTGGGTGGGATGGAGAGCCGTGTTCCACACTGTTGGCTGGGACCGAGCTTCAAGAAAGAGGCTATGACTTCCCAGGGCAAACAGGATTGTGTGTCAGAACTGAAGCACCGACCCCAAATTATTAGATACTACCTCAGTTGTGCAATGCAGATTACTCGCTCTGCATTTCTTGCCCTCCGCTTATTGCAGAGGTGATCTCAGACCTCCTACCTAGCCCAGCTCAGGGTAGTCATGGCAGTCATGTATTACCCACCACTCTCACTGTCACTCATCTCTGAGCCACTCCCCTCATGGAGAATTAATAAAACTTGGGCTTTTGCAAGGCCTTTGTTCTAGTGAACTACCATCTTGGCTGGACTTAGGACCCCTTGGCTCCCCACAATTGTATACATGTCTCAGTTGTTGTATCCAAAAAGCCAAATTACAAAAAGCCAAATCAAAAGAGCCAGATGTCTGGAAATTTGGAAAAGTAAAACGCTTTATTTTAGCTGGTATCCAGCAGCACCTACCCCAGCAAGCAGCTAAGGGAAGAGCCGCGAGCCAGTATTAGCAGGCGTTTTTTAAGCTCTTAAACCGCAGAAGGGTGGGGTTATTATCAAACCAGGACATTTTACAAGAGAACAGGTTGTCACAGATCTGACCATTATTGTTACATTTTACTAAGGCTGTTTTGACACTGTTGATTTTTTTTTTTTTTTTGTCGGCCAACATCTTGAGAAAGAACAAGTTGTTTGTCAGTGGAATTTTACAGAACAATTAAGCAAGATTTTAGAACATTTAGGCCTACATAAGGGGGGAGTCGGCGCATACAAAACAAGATGGAGGCACAATGGTTAGGGTACAACATCAGTGTCTTTCTTCTCGCCATCAGTTGCACTGGAAGTGGTAGATTGGAATTAACTCACTAGAATTCCAATAACTTCTCCCTGGGATTACAATTATAAACCTTCCTGGACTGTGACGAGGATGGGAAAGTGCTCTCTATACTTGGGGAAAGTGTAGGGTCTTGGGGAAAGTGTAGGGTTAAGCACAAGGGAGGCTGACTGGCTTGGTGACGGGTATTTATGTTTAGTGAGATGTCCTCCCAGGCTGCAAGTTCATTCCTGGCAGAAGTGGGGAGAGGCAAGAGTCCCAGTTACCGCCGTGATGGTAACTTTTTGGCAGAGGAAAATTTTGAAGGCAGAAGTTCTGTTCCATTGTCTACAGCAAAGTCACAGTTTAGCTCCTGACTTTTGCAATGACCATGGGCTCTTGGGGGCCCAACTTCATAGAACTTGATCTGTCCTTTCCATTTAGGCCCAAAGGGCAAGGAGAGGTTCAGGTTGAGGTGGGCTTAGATAGACATGTTTCTTTGTGTCTCTTAGACAGAGGGGGCATTCATCTTTCCAGGGTCCAAACTGTTTGCAGCAAGCACATTGGTTGGCTGCTAATGTATAGGGTCTGCTGTCAGTCTTGAACTGTGCAATAGCTGATACATTGTGCCAATTTGAGAAGTTTAGAAGTATTAGTAAGTAACTCAGTAGGGGGCCAGAATCTCACTTTGTAAACATCCTTGTCTTGTGCAAGGGGAGGGCATGAAGATGGTGTGAGTGCTACATATACCTGTCCTGGGGGGTGGTAGCCTGTTTACAATGTAAGGGAGGAAAACAGTTTTGCTCTACTTCACCCTTTTTGTTCTTGCTACTGCTGCTGTCTTTTGCCACATTGAATTGTTGCCCCTCACCATGCCAGCCTGCCTTGGAGTGAGCTGATTACAGACTGAAACCTTCACAAACTGAGCTAAATAAAGCTGTCCCTCTTTAATTTTGGGTGTCAGGTATTTTATCTCAGCAAGAGAGAAAAGTAACCAACACAGAATTTGGCATCAGGAGTGGGGTCATTGCTGTGACAATACCTGACCATGTGATTCAAGAGCCTTTGGGAATGGCTTGTGGGAAGAGTTTGGAAAAGTTCAGAGATGTTACCTGAAAGGGTAGAGCTGGAATGCCTTTGGCTGTTCTGTATGGAAGATTCTGTTCAGAGCTAGGAAGACCAGAAGGCTGATATAAATCCTGCCAATAAAGACCAGTGTTATGGTTGATACATTGTGTCAATTTGAGAAGTTTAGAAATTTGACTGAGAGACTCAGCAAGGAGCCAGAATCCTTACTTTGTAAATATCCTCAGCCTGTGCAAGAGGAGGGCCCAGAGGTAGTGTGAGTGCTACATCTGCCCTGGGGGTGGGAATTAGCCTCCTTACAATACAAGGGAGGAGAAGAGGTTTGTTCTACCCCTCTTTTGCTCTGGTTGCTTTTACTGGCTGCTGCCTTGAAGTGTTGCCCTGGTGCCATGCCACCCTGTCTCGGAGCCAGCTGATTATGGACTGAAACCTCCACAAACAGTGAACTAAGTAAACCTTTCCTTCCTTTGTTTTGTGTGTCAGATATTTCATCCCAGCATTGAGAGGAAAGTAACCAAGACAACCAGGTTTGGGAGGTTTCTGTTGGGAAGAAGAACTGTATTGGTTGTTGAACTCCAGATGATGAGTGTTTGCATTTTACTTATGTCCAGAGACTCTGCCTAAGACTGAGATTAACAGCAGTGGACTAATTAATCTGACAGAAGAAATTTCACAGCAGATGATTTTTTTTTTTTTTTGGTGGCATCAGTGATTGAACTCACAACCTTGAACCTGCTAGACAGGCACTTAAGCCACTGAGGCAAACTCCCCGGTCCTAGTTTTTTGAGGCAGGGTTGCACTAGGTAGCTCAGGCTGACCTTGTGCTTGCATTGAAGCCCAAGCCAGCCTTGAACTCACAATGCTCCTCCTACCTCAGTCTCCCGAGTGCTGGGATTAAAGGCATGTGCCACCATGCCCGGCTAAGGCAGTTGAATATTGAGGCTGGTTATTGTTGGGGGCTTTTAGCCAGATCTATGTTAAGAGTCAAGAGTAAAGAGCCCTGTAGGATGATTTAAAATATTGTGAGTTTGGCCAGAAAGGAAGTTCCAGGAAAGCTGTGGACTACAAAGATAGAGCGAGGAGATCTCAATTGCCTAGAAGGAACAGGAGACTACATAAACTGGCCTGAGTGCATCGCTAGAAGAAGTAAGTCTCCACCCTTTATGGTCTCAAAATTGCAAAAGTAAAAGACTTTGCTTTGAGGAGAAAGCCACATAGCACCATGTTTCATAATGGTGGCAGCATAGAAAATTTGTTCCTCAGAAGTGCATTTACAGTTCCCAGTGATCTAGGCACTCAATCTCTATAGCCAAGAGAGAGGAAAACTGGGCTACTGCTCCAGCTGGCAGCAGACCTTGGCAGCATCCACATGGTGCTAGTTTAGTTGCATGCAGAGTGCAAGATTTGTGGGGTTAAAAAGGCTTCCACTTTTTTTTTTTTTTTTTTTTTGCGGCACCGGGGATTGAACTCACAACCTCGCACCTGCCAGGGCAGGCGCTTAAGGCACTGAGCCAAACTCCTGGTCCTGGTTTTTTGAGGCAGGGTAGCACTATGTAGCTCAGGCCAGCCTTGCGCCCGCGTTGTAGCCCAAGCGGGCCTCGAACCCACAACGCTCCGCCTACTTCAGCCTCCCGAGTACTGGGATTAAAGGCGTGCACCACCACGCCCGGCTCAAGGCTTCCACTTTGATTTCTGAAGGCTTGGGAAGCCAGGAAGTGTGCCCCTGAAGAGGCAGTGTGTGAAACTGTAGTGTGAAGCCAAAGGTGCAGTGGAGACCCCAGAAGTTTAGAAAAGCCAGGAACATGGATCATCTAAGGAAAGCTGCAAGGAAGGAGCAAGAGAGAAACCATGGGAGCTGTAACCACCAGAAGTGCCATAGTGGTGTAGTCACCCAAGCCCTTTGAGCTCACAATATGCCAAGATTGCTTCATATGATGGACTTGGAACTACACAACTTATTGTTTGCCCTGTTGGATTTTTACTTGTTTTGGACCCAATCCTTTATATTCCCCTGTATGTAGCTTTTGGAATGAAATGTTTATCTTGTGCCATTAAATGTTGTAAATGTTTAACTTTCTTTTCACTTGTACAAGGGCTTGCAGCTAAGAGTTTGCCTTACATCTCAGAGGAGACTTGAGGCTTGAACTTTTCAGCAATGTTGAAACTGTTAGGACTTTGGCAACTCTTAGAGATGGACTAAATGCCTTTTGCATAAAGAGATGTGCATAAATCTTTGGGGTGGCCAGGGGCAGGATGTTATGGTTGTAATGTAATACAATGTTGATAGAATACTGATTCATAAGGATTGTAAAACCTGTGTTATAATGTTCATGTTGTGAAATGATAAGAATAAGCATGTCTTTGTATCTGGAGACCAGTTTAAAGAAATGTATCTGATTGTGAAGTTGACAAGGGGTGGATTGTAATTGTTGATGCATTGTGTCTACTTGAGAAGTTTAGAAGTTTAATTAAGTGACTCAGCAGGGGGCCAGGGTCCTCACTTTGTAAATATTCTCATCTTGTGCAAGAGGAGAGCACAGAGATGGTGTGAGTGCTACATACACCCACCCTAGGGGGTGGTAGCCTGCTTACAATATAAGGGAGGAAAAGAGGCTTGCTCAACCCTCCTTTTTGCTCTTGTTGCTTCTTCTGTCTTCTGCCATCTTGAACTATTGCCCCTCAGCATGCCACCCTGCCTTGGGGCCAGCCAATTATGGGCTGAAACCCCCACAAACTGTAAGCTAAATAAACCTTCCCTTCCTTAATTTTGGATGTTGGGTATTTTGCCTCAGCAATGAGAGAAAAGTAACCAACACAGGCTGTGAGGTCTGAGGAGCTCCCTTAGGTCAGTTGCCACAATTGGATTGTCATCTGAAGCTGTTGAGCAGTCTTTTAATCTTAAGGGACATTGATTTTTTTAGTGTCCATTATCCATATCTTTAGCCAGAGGGTATGGTCATGCATCAGATCAGGTTGCTGGGTAACAGTGGTTGCTGTGCTTTATGCCCCTCTTTGATGTCTTTGAGAAATGCTCAACTGGATTGCTTTATTTAGGTGGGGTGACCTTTGGGAAAGTCTATGGTAACCTATTCCTCAGGGCTGACAGTCCAATTTTTCCTCAAAATATAGTACTTAGAAGGAATTGCTGACAGTCATCTCGGGTGAGCAGTAGATGATACCATCTGACCAGGAGAGGTGTAGCCATGAAGTAGAAGGCTCAGGAGGAGGCCTCTGCAGGTGAATGTAGGCAATGACGAGTTAAAGTGGCTGGAAGTAGACAAGTCGGGAGTGGGGAGTGAAGCTATAGGTGTTGGTAGCAACTGCAGCAGCGGATGAGGGTGCTAGGGTAGAATTCTCAGAAAAAATGGCCTCTTTTTCCTTTCTTTTTTTTTTCCTTTGAGATGCAGGGAGTGATTTGGCTTTATTTTTAACTCTGTCAAAGTCCTTTTTTCTGCAGTCAGGCACTGTGGGTTTTGACTAATTAATTTCCATCTCTGACTTCCTGTGTGTCTGTTGTGTCCCCTTGAATGATGGCACAACAGACAAAAGGTGGCTGCCCCTCAGAGAGAGACCATTCAGATGCCTGCCTGGCCGTGCCCCTTGTGGGGATTTAGGCTTGACTTAGCTACGGAGGGTGTGTTATGCCATATGTCAATTGCCACAGAAGTGCAGGTAAGGTCCTAGTCAACCGCCATGACCAGTGCTTCCCAGTCTTGGTGCACAGATGGAGCAGTCTATTGCTTACACTGTCCAGTCCACTCACACATTCATTCAACAGGCACCCAGAGGTTAAACATTCTGACACCCTTCCCTGGAGGGTGGTCCTGACTAACCAGAGTTGATCAGACTCTTCTTCTGCTTGAGCTGAGCAGGACTGATAGACACTAACTGGGGTGCCCCTGGGGAGTGTTACTGAAATCAGGCAGGCAAGCAGGCAGACAGACAGACATACCATATTCTCCTCCCTTTTGGGTCCAATGTGAGCCCCTTGAGTGGAGAGCCAGGAATCCTCCTCCTGATCTCTGAGGGGACTCAAGAAATCTCAAGGGTGCACCTTCCTGTCAGGACCTGGAGAGGTCCTTGCTCTGTCTTCCAGGGGCATGACTGGTGACCAAAGAGGTCAGCATGGTTTGTCTCCCTGGCTGATGCATCAGATGCTATGTCGAACAGAAACACTGAAACAATACCCAGAATTTAGAGGCAAATTTATTTTATATCAGTGGGCACTGATTGGGATCATTCCCAAGATATCAGGTGCCAATCGCTGGTGGTCTAGGGCTTATGTGAGATAAGCAAGCAGGAAGTATGGAAGCAGAATGTCTTGTCAGTGGGGGATTGGTTCTTACAATATGCATTATAGTGACCAGCTGCTTCTAAGAAACAAAAGTAACAGGAACTGTAACCAGAAATATTACCTGGGCAACTAACAGACTGGAGTATACTGGCTGGGAGAGGGACACCTTCCACTATAAGAGAGAGCTCACAGATGACTTGGTGAGGCTGGCCTTTATGTGAAATGTAGTGAAGCAGTTTAGTCTCAGAGCAAAGCAGGGATTCATAAAGGGATTAATGCATAGTCTGTGCTGAGGATTCAGCCAGGGCCTAGAAACTCCAGAGTTAAAATAAAGGTAGAGGTTTAGTGGCACAGGCCTGCAAGCCATAAAACTCTGAGAGGCTGAGGCAGGAGAATCACAAATTCAATCCCAGCCCAGGCAACTTTGTGACTTAGCAAGACCCTGTCTCAAAATGAAAAATGAAAAAGGACTGGGTATGTAGCTCAGTGTAAAGGCCCAGTGTTCAATTCCCCATTACTGGGAGAGGGCAAGATAAATGTGGACTGTTGTTGCTAGAACCTCAAGCTCTGGACCTGGGTCTGGAAATTGAAGCAGCTTCACTGTGACAAGTGATTTAGATTTTACAGACAAGAATTGTGCCCCCACCCCTAATTTTGGGATGGAACCTGGGACCTCCTTGGGCAAGTGCCTTATCACTAAGGAACACCCTGAGCCAGGAGTGTCATCTCTCCCTCTCCCTCCCTCTCTCTCTCTCTCTCTCTCTTTGGCTTTTTTGAGACAGGGTCTTGCTATGTAGCAGTCTGGCCTCAAACTCACAGTGCTCCTCCTGCCTCAGCCTCCTGAGTGCTGGGATTACAGGCATGTGCCACCACGCCCAGTGCCATTACTCTTGATGATTCCAAAGAGCAAAGTTGTGAGATGTGCATAATTTGAGGAACTGATTCTCAGCTCTGGGTCCTTGGTGTGAATAAGCAAAAACTGCTTTTAGAGAGGTTCTCAACACAAGACAAACCCTCCTCAGCCACAGCTTGAAAGAAAGAATGTAAAAAGTATATGCACTCGTATATAATATATGATATATATGCAAAGGATTACTTATTGGGAAGAAAAAGAAACAGTAGTTACAGTGCTCAAGGACTTTTTGGATGCACTGTAGGGGATAAGTATAGTTCTGGGAACCAGTCGCGCACCTAACAGTCCCTGAAAGCACCATAACCTGGGCCCAGCACCTTTTTCTTTCTCATAATGACTGCCCTGCCACCCACTTTTCCTATAAAATCGTCCAGGACTTTGAGCACCCATGGATTTCTCCCTGTCTTTCTCTCTCTCTCCCCACCGGTGTCTCTGCGTGTCCCTGAGAGTCTCCTGAGTGTCTCTGTGGACTTTGTTCCTCAGGATCTCAAAGTGCCCCTGCGTCGCTAGATGTCTTCCTTGGTTTGTGACACCTGGGCAACTCCCCAGCCCTGTCCAGCGCTCCACCCTCGGCGCCGGTGCTGAGGCTCCTTTAAGGCAGGCCCCGCCCCTCCTCGCCCCGCCCCCGCCGCTCTCGGGGCCCCGCCCCGCCCCCGCCCCCGAGGTCAGCCTGCGGCGCCGGCTTTGGCTGGCGAGCAGCGGGCGCTCATTCCGGGCGGGCGCGGAGGTGGTGGCGCAGCGATGGCAGGCGTGGCTCTAAGGGTCGCTGGGCGGCAGCTAAGCCAGCGCAGCGGGGCTGGAGTCCCCGTCCTCCTGCGGCAGGTGCGAGGTGGTCGGGCTGGGAAGTGGCATTACTGGGCCCTTCGCGGCAGGAGGGCGGCACCCCTAGGTCCTTGAAGGCCGAGAAACCTGGGGGGGTCCCTTGCCTGGTTGTTGCAGGAAGGGGGTGGATTTGGGGTGGGTTTCAGGGTCTCTTAGCGGGGGAGCAATTAAGGGATTTTAGCCTTGTGTCAAAAGTTCTAGGTCCGTTATGAGAGGGTGGTGGGCACTTTGATTTTTGAAGTATCAGAAAGTTGGGGTTCCATGCTGGGCGTGGTGGCACACACCAGTAATCCCAGCACTCTGGAGGCTGAGGCAGGAGGATCAGAGTTCGAGGCCAGACTGGGTTACATAGCGAGACTGTCTCAAGGCGAGCGCACACACACATACAAGAAAGTTGGGATTCCTTGGTTTTGACAGAGGTAGATGAGGACCTCAGACTTGTTTGTTTAAGACAGGGTCTCCCTACTTAGTCCAGGCTGGCCTTGAACTCATTGTGTAGCCAAAACTGGCCTTGAATTTGTGGCAGGCCTCCTGCCTCAGCCATCCTAGTGCTGAGATTACAGGCGTGCACCCCCATACCTGGCAGGGACCCCAGACCCTTGACTCTGGGGGAAAGAGGAGTTGCAGTTTCTGTTTCCGGATCTTTGGAAGTGGTGGAGTAGAGCCCTGCACTCGGGTTCCTGGGGATGGGAGTCACCTGTGCCCCCCTCCCCCCCAGATGTTTGAGCCTGTGAGCTGCACCTACACCTACCTGCTGGGTGACAGAGAGACCCGAGAGGCCGTTCTGATCGACCCGGTGCTGGAGACAGCGCCTCGGGATGCCAAGCTGGTCAAGGAGCTGGGGCTTCGGCTGCTCTATGCTGGTCAGTTTGGGATTAAACTCTAGGGTCTGGGGGAGGCCAGGCCACAGAGAAAATCCAGGTTGATGCTGGAGGCCTGGATCCCCCGGTCTGAGGGAAAAGGCTGGGCCTGGACCCCTGGTCTGAGGGAGGAGAGTGGGGGCCTGGGAATGCTGGGTCCTCTCTGTGCCCTGCCTGACCTGTCCTCCCGCCCCCCAGTGAATACCCACTGCCACGCAGACCACATCACGGGCTCAGGGGCGCTCCGATCCCTGCTTCCTGGCTGCCAATCTGTCATCTCTCGTCTCAGTGGGGCCCAGGCTGATGTACACATTGAGGATGGCGACTCTATCCGCTTCGGACGCTTCGTGAGTTGCTTTCTGGCTTGCCAGAAGAAGGGGGTGGCCCAGACTCCTGCAATTTAAGGGAAGAGGGATCTAGGAGAGGACTTGGGTCCCTAACTCTTGAGCTCAGATGTCCGGGAGGAAGGCATTGGAAACCCGGGTGGGGCACTGGGCAGCAGGCTTTCGACAGGTGTGTCTCTGGCCAAGCCCCTTAGATCAACATTTATGGAGTTTCCTAAGGCACCTCTGGCCTGGCCTTGCCATAAAACTTGATTAGGGGCTAGGATTCCAAGCCAGGGCTAAGGATAGTGAGAAAACAGCATCTCTAGGCCCAGGGATGAGACTGTAGCGAAGTGGGAAGGGCGGAGTGTGTACTATTTAAGGTGGCACTCAGGGTTATGTACGCGCAAGGTCAGAGCACACAAGCTGGAACGCCCTTAAATATTAGGCCTTGGAGCTCCACCCTATCTCAGCCCTACTGTTTCCTCATCCAGGAAGAGTCAGAAAGTTCCTGTCTCCTGGGGTGTCTCTGCTACAGTCCTCATCAGTGGGTCTCTTACTCTGCAGGTCTTTTTGCATCCTTGGGCGGTGTATGTGTGTGTGTGTGTGTGTGTGTGTGTGTGTGAATTGTACTCAGGGAGGACACTATTGGCAGGGCTTTATTTTTTTTCCACCCTTATCATAATTGATAAAGATACAGTTTGGCTAACTTCAGGGACAGAATGTGTGGGAACTGGGTGAGGTCTGGGCCTTCAGGTTTCAGAATTTTACTAAATGGAGGCAGTTTATTTGGAGAACATTTAGCAGAAATGAGGGCAATGTGTGGGATCAGGCTTAGCTGCAATGGTTACCGACCATTTCAAGGATTTTCTTAGAAACGGGTAAAAATACATCGAACTTTTATGTATGTTATACCTAGTAGGTGTCAACAAACATTTCTTGGAATTTTAGAAGGATTGGAAATGGTTGGGGTTTGTGTTAAGAGCCTCCGACCGATGCTTTTTTTCTGAGACAGATCTTTCTATGTAGTTTAGGCTGAACCTGATCTCACTATATAGCTGAGGTTAAATTATAGCACACATATAATAAGGTGAAAAGTGTACACCTTATACATGTGCTGCTTGGTACATTTTCAGACGTGTGTACATTTGAGCACCTAACACCCATATCCAGATCCGGGACATCTTTCATCCCAAAGACTTCTCTTCCCTCTTTTTGACTGCTGATACCTCTGTCAAGGGGTCCTTCTTGTGATTTATGTAGCCACAGATAATTCTGCCTGTTTCAGACCTTATAAGGAAGAAATATACAGTGGTTCCTGTACCTGTGTTTGGCTTCTTGCTCTCTATGCTATGTTCATAGTGACAGTTTTTTCTTTCTCTTTGTTGTATAGTGGGGGTTGGCAAACATTTTTCAGTGAAGGACCAGATAGTAGGTTTTTGTTGTGATTATCAGGCTCTCCAGTCGTGGCGTGAAAGTAGCCACAGACTCCAAAGAACAGGCATGGCTGTGTTCCAATGTAACTGTATTTATGACCTCTAATATTTGAATTTCAGCTGGGCCTGGTAGCACAGGCCTGTAATTTCTGCACTCTGGGAGGCCGAGGCAGAAAGAACCCAAGTTCAAACCCGGCCTGGACAACTTAGTGACTTAGTGAGACCCTTTCTCAAAATAAAAAATAAAATATAGGTGCTGAGGATATAGTTCAGTGCAAAGGGTCTGGGTTCAATCCCTAGTGCAGCAAAACAAAATACAACAAATCAAAACAAGCAAAAAATTGGAATTTCAGATAGTTTTCATGTGTCAAAATTATTATTATTATTATCATTTTGAGACAGGGTCTTGCTATGTAGTTCAAACTGACTTTGAATTT
This sequence comes from Dasyprocta punctata, assembly GCA_004363535.1. Classification (NCBI taxonomy): domain Eukaryota; kingdom Metazoa; phylum Chordata; class Mammalia; order Rodentia; family Dasyproctidae; genus Dasyprocta; species Dasyprocta punctata. The sequence goes on along the minus strand of RJWM01002191.1, from coordinate 485 downwards.
GCAGCAATCCTTCTGCTTCAGCCTCCTGACTGCTGGGATTATAGGCATGCCTGGCTGAAAAAAAATGATCATTTTTTCCAACCATGAAAAAAAGAATCACTTGGCTCACCAGCCTTACAAAAACATTTAGCAGCTGGGCATGGTGGTGCACGCCTTTAATCTCAGCACTCAGGAGGCTGAGGTAGGTGGAGCGTTGTGAGTTCAAGGCTGGCTTGGGCTACAACGCGAGCACAAGGCCAGCCTGAGCTTTATAGTGCAACCCTGCCTCAAAAAACTAGGGCCAGGGAGCCGGGCGTGGTGGCGCACGCCTTTAATCCCAGCACTCGGGAGGCTGAGGTAGGCGGAGCATTGTGGGTTCGAGGCCGGCTTGGGCTACAACGCGAGCGCAAGGCTGGCCTGAGCTACATAGTGCGACCCTGCCTCAAAAAAACCAGGGCTGGGAGTTTGGCTCAGTGCCTTAAGCGCCTGCTTTGGCAGGCGCGAGG
>RJWM01002190.1:0-134811 GCA_004363535.1 Dasyprocta punctata | reverse complement strand
ATTTAAATATTTTTCACATTTCTAAAATAAATATTATAAACCAACAATTAGGAATCTGTACATACTAAATAAGTTTAATCACATTTATTCAAATTCATTTATATCCCTTAAGGTAAATGCTTTGATAAATCAATTTTGTGAATTTAGAGCATCAAATAAAGCTTATACGTTTTTATCTGATGTGTCACAGTGTTAAATTAGCACAAACTTCTCATGATAGAGTAGCTGCAGCTCATATAGTCTTGCACAGGGTCAGGTAGCTACAGGGATCCTGTGCTTGGTTTACTACTTACTCTCTTGTCACTATCTTGTAATAATTCTCCTTCTCCTTCTTCTTCCTCTTCCTTCTTTCCTCTTCTTCTTCCCTCTTCTTTCTTCTTTTCTCCTTCTCCTCCTCCTCCTCCTCCTCCTCTTCCTTCTCCTGCTCCTCACCCTTCTCCTCTTCCCCCCTGCCCCTCCTCCCTTTCCACCCTCCCTACCTCTGTTTTTGTTCATTTGTTTCTTCAGCCAGGGTCTCACTAATATAGTCCAAGATGGCACTAAACTCACTGTGTAGCCCAGATTGGGCCCAAATTTGAGGCAATCCACCTGCCTCAGCCTCTGTAGTGCTGGAATTACAACATCATACCCAGCTACTATCTTCTTAATGATTATTGAATAAGGGTCTCTAATTGTTCATTTTGAACTAGGCTCTGTAAATTAATTCACTGGTTCTGGTTTTAATATGTAGCAAGACCTTTTTATTTTATTCTACTTCTTGTAGTACTGGGGTTTGAACCAAGCTACATACCCAACCCTTTCTCTTATTGTTTTATTTTTGAGTCGGCGTCTCTCTAATTACTCAAACTTGGGATTGTTAGATGCCTTGGCCTCCCAGAGTGCTGAGATTAAAGGTGTGTGACACTGTACCTAGTTTAGGCCTTTCCTTTTTTAAACTAAAAAAAAGACTAAATTAAATGAAACCTATAGATTTTGATAGATCATTATCTATAGTTTGTATTAAAGCATCAACTACGGAAATGATTAATGACTTATATAACCTGTGTTCTAAATCTTAGACCAGCCAGGTGTAGTGATTCATGTCTGTAATTCCTGCACTCGGGAGGCTGAGGCAGGAAGAATGCTGTGAGTTCGAGGTCAGTCTGGGTTACAAAGTGAGTTCAAGGGCAGCCTGGACTGCATAGTGAAACCCTGTCTCAAAAAGACAGAAAAATTAAAAATAAATCTTAGATTATATTACAATTTATGTAGACTTAATAGAAAGTGGTCAGTTAGAATATTGGTAAAATATCATACCAATGATTGCTTAAAACTAACATTTATTTATAAGTTGTTCCAGTTTATATAATTATTCAGTAATGTGCTTATTAATTTCATCTGAAAAGTAACTGTTTTTGAGAACTAATAGAATACAGCATCATTGCTTGGAGTTATGAGAAACAGCCTTCTTTTATTTGTTGTTCACACAGTAGTAAAACTTATGGTAAAAAACTAGTTTTTAAGAAGGCAATTCTCATCATTTTCCTGAAATAATGATGTTTCTTCAAATAGTGATACTGTTGAATTCTTTCTTTCAAGTATATAAACCTTGATTATCTTTTGCCCAGTTCAATAAAAACTTTATTGCAATTTATTTGCAATTACTTTGATTTTGTTTTTAGATTAATAAAAACTTCTCATTTTTATATTATATCAACAGGGTGGGGATGTACTTTAATTTCTTCAGGGTTTATTTTTATAATTCTTTTTCTGTTTTTTTTTTTTTTTTTTTTTTTTTTTTTTTTTTTTTTGGACAGGGTCAGGGGATCATCTTGCCTCAGCTCCTGAGTCCTGTGATTATACCCATGAGCTATGACACCTGGCTATATGAAATGTTAATAATTACTTCACATTCATAGATGTTTTATAGCTGACACTTACAAATATGGGATTATTTTTGCGTGGTCCCATCCAACTCGTTACTGTCACTGATTACCTAATATCAAAACATTTTAGTGAAGTTTAACTGCATTAAGGTAGGGATACAGGTGACTTGTACATATAAAGCTTTCATTTTTTGTGTTTATTCTAAATCTTTGCCCTTTGCTAAAATAGGTATTATGTCTCAATTTTTGTTGATCTCATACATTGAAAAGTAGCTGGGCCTGGTGGTGCATGCCTGTCATCCTTACACTTGGGAGGCTGAGGCAGGAGGATTGCTGTGAGTTCGAGACCAGCCTGGGCTACAAAGTGAGCTCAAGGCCAGCCTGAACTTCATAAAAGAGATCCTATCTCAAAAAGACATAAATTGAAGAGTTACTGCTATTTTAATTTTTTCCCCTTTGGCTGCTAGGGTATTTAAACTTTTTCCAAATGTTCTTGTTCAATTTTATTTGCCTTGCTAAATTTTTAAATTTTTGTGTGTGCTTCCATTTTGCATTCAGTTTTATATCACAATTATTTAAAAATTATGGTATCTTATACATCTGTCATTTGTGTAACAATGATTTACTTACTATTTGTTGCTTTTAAGTTGATTTCTTTCATTAAATATAGTTTTGATTTTTATGTTGCCAAAAATGTCTATATTCATTATGTAACTCAGGATTTCAAACTTTGTTTGAAGGTTTTCATCTGACCTCAGACTGAAGTCTTAGATTATATTTCATATTCTGTTTCTTTATGTGTCTCGACTAATATGTTGTACTTTCTTTATTGGTTCTTCCACTGACATCAGTTTATTTGTGGTCTTTGATTTAATTTTTACAGATAAGTTCTAAGTTCCTTTATTTTTCAACTTTCTTTTGTTCGTAATAATGAAGGCATTTAAAGTCGATACATTTCGCTGAAAAGTCTTCCATTCCATAAGACTTGGTGAAAATTGTTCTTTCATTCTTTTCCAAAATATTGACAGTTTTTCATTTCATGTTTGACGTAAGGGTCATCTGGGAATGTCTTTTTTACTTTCAAGCCTTTAAGATTTTGTTGACCATATTTCTTAACATTTCATATTTATTCAAGTATACTGTTGTTACAATTCATACTTTGTAGTCAAGTACACGATGTTCTTGTGTCAGTATTTTATTGACATATAAAAAATCTGTAACTTTGATTCTAAGACAAAACCCTTGTTCCCCACGTTTTAACCTCTGTGGAATTGAATGCACCATGCCATGGCCATCTGCCCTTGGGGTAGTGATGCAGTTGTGTCACCATTAGTTGACATATGCTGGAAAGATTAAAAAATCAAGACAGTACCAGCATCACAATGTTCAGAGTACAGGAAGCCTGGCATGTTGACTCTTTAAGTGATGTACAGTTGCTTTTCTGAGAGGTTGGTTGCTTTCATTCTATTAACTCTGTCTGATTCAAGCTGAGAAACATTGAAATCTTTAGTCAGAGTCATATTGTAGTCTGATCTTTACACATTTACATTACATCTTCTGGTACATTTTGCCATTTAGAATTGGCATTAACATTAAACTTGATCTTTGCATACCCTTCACTTTCTTTCTTTACTGATGTGCAATGTCTCCCCACAAAATCTCAACCCCTAATCTTTAAATTTTAATGGAAGGACATAATGTATGCACATTCTATTTATTGCCTGTACCTTATTTTCTTTGCTATTTAAGATTGTTATTTTCTTTTTTTGAAAACATTTATTTTGGGCAGGTTCACCCATTTGTTCTTTCAAAGATTAGTTGTGTGTTTCCTCCCACTTGTGGTTAACAACACGTGGCTGCTGTCAAGATGAGGAATAGATAAATTTAACTGTTTCCTTACGCAGCTGTTAGTACCATGATTTTTAAATGCTTTTACTAGTCCATGTTTGCAGTATATAATGTTTACATCCCCTGTGTGGAATTGGTACATGTCCACAACACGTCTTAGTTCCTTTTTTTTCAATCCCCTTTCCCTCCTTTCTCTCCTTCTCCCTCCATTTCTTTGTCCCTTCCCATTAGAAAAAGATGATTTCCTGACACAAACTAGATTGAATCTCTAGAACATATCTTCTCTTCCTGCTTCCTTTTCCTCTGATCTTCTCTAATGAAACTTTCCAGAATCCTTTTACTATGTCCTATGCAGACTTCCTCAAATTATGAGAATTAATACAAAATGAACTGAGGTCTCTAATTATTTTGATGCCCCAAAACTAACTTTGAATCACTTAAAATTTTTATTTTGGAAAAAATTTAGAATATATAAAAAAACACATGTGTGTGCACAGACACAAAAAGTGTCCATAATTTCAAATTATGTGTGAATTAATTTTGTCAACTATTTCAAGTCTTTCTTTTAATAATGAAATAAATATTACAGGTAAAGTTAAAGCACTCATCTGCTCCCATTATTTCTATTTTCTTAAAATACCTTATTTGTGTCCCTCTTTAAGTGATGTACAGTTGCTTTTCTGAGAGGTTGGTTGCTCTGTCATTGTCCTTATCTTTTCATTCTGCCTTTGAAGATTTTTATATCCATGTAAATATTCATGAACTGCATGTTTTTTGCCCTTTGGCTTTATAGTTTCAATTTATGTACATTCTTTTATTCTGTCTCATGCTTTTTTTTTTTTCTCCCTCAACATTTTGTTTTTTTACAGGCATTATGCAAGAAAATGAAGTTATTAAGTCTAAGACTTCCTCAACTGTAGTTTGCAAGAGAATTGTGGGTATACCTGCTAAATGTTAAACCACACAATGTTTCGACAGACTTGGGCAAACAACTGAAGCCAGTTTCCACCTTGCTGCAACATCTCCGCTGACAGTGCCCTAACTGACCAATCAAAATGGCTTGCAATTTAGAATTTTCCACCCGACCAATGAACTTCCTCTAAAAACAACTTTCTATCAAAAACACTTTTTATTAAAACACTTTCTATTGAAAAATGCCTCTCCCATGCTCACCATCCTGGACACTGTGCAGGTCTGCCCTGATTCAATGCTATAAAGTTGTTTGCTTCCCAAATAAACAGCATTTTTTCTTACCTCCATGTCAATTTTTCAAATTAGTTAACAGTATATGTGATGAGGAGTGTACATGGTATAGGAATCTATTTTTTAATAAGTAATTTGAACTAATCACCACCTAAAAGATGGCCATGGTAAGTGAATTTTTAAAAACATCTTAAAATTGTTGTGTTATTCAGCTTTCAATCACTGGAACAAGATGCTTGAGAAGATCAATTTAAACAGAGGAAAGATTTATTTTGGGTCAGTTTCTGAGGTTTCAGTCCATCAGTGGCTGACTTCATTGTTTTAGGGCCAGTGATGAGGCAGGAGCACATGGAAAGGAAAACTGTCCTGCTCATGGTGGCCATCGATCAAAGAGAGATGGGAAGGAGCCAAAGTCTGAATATTCCCTTCAAGGACTTGCTCTCAGTGATGTGACTTCCTTCCCCCAGCCCTACCTCCTAAAGACACCACCATTTCCCAGTGCACGACAGTCTGATGCCCAAGCACCAGTATGGACCTTTTGGGCAACAATTAATATCCAAATCATAACAATTGGTGGTGACAGCATAGGGTAGGAGTTACCAGAGAAAATTCTAGGAGAAAAACTGAGCCCAGAAAATGAAGGGGGAAATGTCAGTATCAAAATTAAATTTGCCATAGATCATTTACTGATACTAAGAAAGTTTGGATGAGAGGAACAGAAATATGGCTTATCCAAGGAAGAAATGTTTATCAGAGATGGTCCCAGATCTGCGTTAGAAATGAAAAGAATGCTGCCCTTCTGGCTAGAGCAAACCATAGGAACATCTGCCTTTTCTCAGCCCCAGAGCACTGCGGGAAGGCAACTGTCACACAGAATGGAATATTCGAAGTTAAAAACGGATAGAAATAGAAAAATTTGTGGCTACTCCCAGTCATTGTGAAGTCACAGCCCAAGTTCCCTTGACGTGGTGTATCAGGAAGCCTCGTGCTGCACATTTGGTATGAAGTGTGGAGCTCAAATGCCACTGGCCACATCTGGTAGGTGACAGCTGAATTCTCCCCAGAACAATGAACTCTCATCCTGCACTTTGGGGAATACCAGCAAATAGTTTTACAAGAGGAAATGAGCATCAGAGTCAAAGTCAGACAAACTCACAAAGAGTATGTACTGTAAAATGAGAACCCGCAGAAACAAAAGTTAAAGCATGACATAGTGACTATAGGGGCAGAAAAATGATATAGGCTAGAGAATTTAATTAGTAAATTATGTGGCTGTTGCAATTATCCCATGATATATGCTGGAAGAAAATAGGTCAGAAGGCTACTGGGATTTTGAAGAAATTTTAATATTAAAAGAATCAAGGTCCTAGACTTTAAAAAGCCTTTGAATACCCAAGATGTCATGGGCAGTAAGCAGGCTTACGTATTCCAAGGAAAATATAACCACTAAAATCCACTGCTGATGGGGACAAGGAGGAAGACAGACAAGAGGACCTGTGCAGATTGACACCACCAATGGCACACTATGTTGGACATAATAAGACTTTCAGAGAGTAGTGTAGGAATCTGGGAAAGCAGAACACATGGGATTCCTAAGTCCTTACTGATGTCCCATAGATAAACATGCTTGGACCAGCAGAGCTAAACACTCTGTGAAAGATACTTCAGTGCTAGGAAATTTGTCCCAGCACCTTTTTCCTCCTTTATAAATTGGCCTAATAGAGAGTATGAAATACCATTGTATGACAAAGCTTTTGTGACTCTTTTTGAGACACTTTGTTACCACTTTGGCTATTTTAGGACTATGTGCGTCCACACCCTCAGAAGTATTTTAAACTATCTGTCTTAATCCTCCTGAGGTCTTGCCAAAGAGGGTGATGACAGCACACTTGAATAACCTTGCCCAAAAGCTGTGGTTGAGAGTAACTTTCCAGTTTCAAGCATTTCATGTTTCTTATTTTCATTGTCTACAGTTTGAGGTGAGAACCAATATCATTTCTAAAAGTTGTGAGCATCCTGGGTTCTCTATATTCTTATTTTCAATTCTGTAAACACATTGGCCAGTTCGATTCTGAGTTTGTCTCCTATTTCTTATCAAGTATAGAAACAGTAACCACTTATACTATTAACTTTTTGCCAGTAACTCTTTGCTCAAGGCTGCAAGTTGAATGTGTGAGTTTCTAACTTTCAAGTTCTCAGGCAAGAGTGGCACCTTCTGTGTTTCTCAGCTGTGCAGTCTTCATTGCCACGGTTTCAACTTCCTATAATAGACACATTTTAAGATTCTTCATAGAAGAATCTTTTAATTCTCATCTAAGTTTCAACTTCCTATAATAGACACATTTTAAGATTCTTCATAGAAGAATCTTTTAATTCTCATCTAAGTTTCTTAGTCCATTTTAGCTGCACTCATGTTAATTTCAAAATCCCTGTGGCTTTCAAAAATGTTCTCTACACTTTTTAGGTTTCAGATCAACAGGAAGTGGGTGGAGTTGGGCTATGGTTGGTTCCAGGCTTCAAGTTTAGTTTATCTTTGTTTCTCATGTCTTTATTCTTGGCCTAGCAGATACCTACCATGTGCTTCCTCATGAAAAATAATAAGATCAGAAGTGAACTGACTAAAGCAAGTCATATAACCTCCATCAACATCAATAGCGTGGAGACTTATCTGCCACCTGCTATGCTGGAAGGCACTGAAAAGTCACCTTGCAAAAGCTATCAAGATACAGTTCTCTTCAAGGCAAGGAGCGAAGAATTAAAAACATAAATTCAATCTCTAAATGAATGAAAGAAAAACAAAAGTCTACCTTAAAAATTGCGGCTCATAGTGGCAGAACATGAAGAAATATCATAGGATGCTGCAAACAAAATTGACATTCAGACCGGAATTCACTCTGAGTGAAATTCCCTTTAATAGAAAAGAGTGGCAAAGACATCAAAATAAGTATGTTTGGGAAACGAAGGATTAACCTCCATTAATAGTTAAGCCAGGGCCCACAAAACAAAAGTAGGAGGTGTAAATCACAAATAAACAGATATAAAGATTAGAAATACCAGTAATGAATAAGGTAACAATTTCAAATTGCAGCCTCAATTAATAACATTATTTCTGGACCGGGGATTTAGCTCAGTGGCGTAAGTGCCTGCCTGGCAGGCATGAGATTGTGAGTTCAATCCCCAGTATTAAAACAAAACAAAAAACAAAAACAACAACAAAAAACCTCTGAGATTAGATAGCATTACTTCTGCAATGGACACATTTGAAGAGAGATCAGTGTTCCTGGCAACAGAGAAAGAAACCAATTAAACCAAAAATAAATGTAAAATGTTGGAATATTGGATGAGCTACATTTGGGTGAAGAAATAAATTCCTCCAAGTTTGTTTGACTGAAAGGGCCGGGGACTCTAGAAGGTGATTATAAATCTTTGTACTCTTGGCTTCAGGATCACATGATCACAATCAGGAGGTTAGGAACACTTCCTTCTATAGCCTCTATCTTTTGCACAATGGATTTTTATTCCCATGACTCCAATAACTACATAAAGGAAAGGTAAACTATGGAAAGAAAAAGGCCACCACAAACCCTTTCCTGTATCTGACTTTGGTTTGACAGAAATAGAAGTAGCAGGAAGTCAGACTATGCCTCAATTCTGAACTCCAAAATTAGGTGACTGCTTCTACATGATACTCTGATTTTTTTCTCCAGACTCCTAGCTTCAGCGAAGTCTGAAAAATACAGTTTAAAGTTTTCTGAACTTTTCAAAGACCTCTGAGAAGGGTGTTAAGAAAGGCATTTTGCTTTTGATATAAATTTTAGAATCAGTTTCTTAAAATCTTTGTTATAAATATAAATTGATGAGTGGAAAACTATCTTAAAAATATTGAGTCTTTCGACCCTGGAAAATAATAAACCATTTATTTGGTTCTGTACTTTCAGCAAAATTTTGCAGTTTTGTTTATAGAGTTTGTCCACAATTTTCAAAATGTATCTGTAAATAGCTCATGTTTTGGGATGCTATTGTAAATGTAGTTTTTAGTATTTATTTTCTTAATTCTCATTTCTAGTATTTAAAGTTGTGTTTGCAAATTAACATTGTATCTAATGACCTCACTACATTCACTGAGTTCTAGTAGATCTTTCAGTTACAGATTTTATGTACATAAAACAAACATTTTATGTACATACAATCCAGAAATACAGCTTCTACCGTTCCAATTAATTCATAGGCTGTTTTCCCTTGCTTTCCTGTACTGGCTAACATGTCCAGTAAATTGTTCACTAGAAGTGGTAGAAAATATAACCTTGCTTTGTTCTTATCTTGAGTAGAAAGTATTGAGATGTTCACTATCATGATAAAGGATGCGGATTTGTTGAAGCTAGCTTTTGTTAGATTAACATATTTTCCTTCTTAGTTCACTAACTTGTTTTTTATCAAATTGGTGCTGAACTTTACTGAATAATGTTTCTACATCTACTGAAATGATAGTGCGGTTTTTATTCTTCTTTAATGTGATAAATTATATTAATTTTTTTATGTCAATCCAAACTTTCATTTGACTGTTTTATCATTTTCTTAAATATATCGTTACACATGTCTTGATAAGGTGGGCGTGTTTATGTGCAAAACTCGTAGAGTGAACTCACACAAAGTAATGTAGCTATGATGAGTCTAGGCTATACTGTTTTAGGAGGCTATTGTGGTACATGGTGTCTGTATTTGGCCCCCAAATTGTTATACAACACATGATCGTATTGTTCGGTTCACTTTGCTGAAATTTTGTTAAGAATATTTTCCCCATATTTATGGGGAGTGTTACTCTGCCATTCTTTTATGATGCCTTGGACCTCATAAGATGAGTTTGGAATTATTCTCTTTTTATTTTCTAAAAGAGTTTCTGAGGATTTTTATTATTGGTTCCTTAAATGTTTAAAATGAACCAGTAAAACCATTTGGCAGAAAAATTTTCTTTCTGAGAGTTTTTTTTAAACAATTCAATTTATTGAATTAATATAGAGCTATTCAGGGTTTATATTTTTATTAATCAGGCTTGGTAATTTGTGTCTTTAAATAAATTTATTTCATCCAGTTTGTTGATTTTATTGTCATAAAGTTGTTCATCATATTCTTTTACTTTTCTTTTAATAACTAGACTCTTGTAAGTGACATAGTCTATTGAATCACTGATACTGATAATTTTGTCTCCTGTATTATTATCTGTCGAAATAGAGGTGTTTTACTGAGTTTTTCCAAATATTCAGTTTGGTTTCATCGATTTCTCTATTTGTTTTCTATTTTGATGATTTTTATGCTTTATTATTTTCTTTCTTTTAAAAATTGCAAATTACCAGCTAAAAGATTATTATTTCTTTCTCATGCTTCATTTCATGATCTTATCACTATGGGAAAGTACAAGTCATCTTCTTTGTAGAATGCCCCTCCAAGTTTTTTTTTTTTTTTTTTTGTCAGAAGCTTCCTTATAATTTGAATGCAAGAATAGGACTGAAATGGTGTTGTGGTCCTCTCACTGTGTCCTATGAGGAAGAATGTAGTGTTACTTGTTATCAGTTAGGTTAATCTCGATCAGCTGGTTAAGGTAGCGTCCATCAAGTTTTTCCATTATAGAGTTTATATGTAACAAGTAAGTATATTGTGGAGGAGAAAACTGCACACTATACAATTATTCTACTTCTCATCAAATGTTCACTAATGAATTTATCATCCACTGATGATTCTTGTCTGAAATAATTATTACTGTGATTTTCCCAGTGCTGATTTCTTAAGTTGTATCATTCCTTCTCCATTCCTATTGTAAAGACGGAGCTTTCCTTCTCCTATTTGGTCATTTACACAAGCATGGAGACAAATTCTTCTGTTATTCTATGTGTTATAACCCATCATTATCATTATTTATTTACTATTGTCGTCCCAGATTTCATTAGAAGGAGTTCATTCCTGCTAGCTTCTGAGTCCTTTTAACACGTCACTACCATTTTTAAGGACTTTTTTTCTGGAACTCTTAGTTTCTTATTCCTAGAAAATGTTCCAAACTCATCTACTTTTCCTCTCTTAGTCCTGGAATCAACCATTTTGACTAAGAGCCCTTATTTCTTTCAATGGAAAAAAGTATTTAAAACTCAGAATTTGGGGCCTCATTACCTCTAGGTTCTCTGAAAAGACATATTTCCTTTGCATACATACATACACAAATATATATGTACACACATATGTGTATATAATACATGTGTGTATACCATACATAGATTATATAGTATACATATATCTAAGTAATAGTGATTAAGTTTATGTGTCAACTGGATTAAATAGAAGGATACCTAGAGAGCTGATAACACAAACTATGATACAACACCACAGGCTTCATCTAAAATTCTTCTTTTCCTTCTTTATAACCCTATTCTCCAACAGTAAGAAAGCTCAGACATGGTGGAAGTTTATTCCTTCCTCACATGAAGACTACTGAGGTATGCACGAACAGCAAAGAGCTGTCCTTTAAGTTGCCACCCAAGCTTCCAGTGACAGCATTATCTTCCTTGACCTCTGCATCCTACTTTATCAAATCAGTAGAGAGGAAGAGGTGATGTGGATTGCAAATGCATCTCTGTCATTGTCCCATTGGTTAGAGCTCAATCTTATGTCCATGTCTAACTGCAAGGGTATGGGTAATGAGTCTGAGCACACAGAAGGAAAAGGAAACAGATGTGTAGCTGCCTCTGCCTCCTGTTCACTAATTCTGTTTCACTCTCAATGTCGGCCTTCCTATTTCTCACTGTTGCCTAGCTGGTATGATCAAAAACGTCAATGAATGTTTACATTTTAGAAATGTATTATAGCAAAAAACCTACTGTTGTTAATTTTCCTCTTCATGAACTGGTTCTGGAAGTCCGCTATTGTGAATATCTTTATTTGAACTGATGTGACTGTCTTGATGTCCTGAATTAATTCAAAACTTTTACCTTTCATGGTCATTTTGACTTTGGGGAAGAGCCAGAAGTCACACAATGTTAGGTATCATGAATAAGGTAGGTGAGGCCAGACCATATTCTTATGAGCCTGCTTTCCCATCTCATGGCACTGTGCAACATTTGCCGTACTTCTGATCACACTTCACAAAGACACTCACACAAGAGGACTTCCAGATCTGCTTTCAAAAGTGGCAGGGATGAGGGAGTGAGTGGGTTCAAGGTGAGGGTGAATATTCGAGGGGGGTTAATGGCAATGCATCTTCCACTGTAAGAACTTTTGAGTTTAATATTCACTAAATACTTTGATCACACCTCATATTAACATTTCAGTTCATTCTTGCTTGCTGGCATGCCATGTCTAACAACTACTTGGTCCCAAAAATGAATCTTGTAACTTTTCACTGTTTCTTGCCCTTCATGCCCTTACTTCCTTTCTCACATAGCTTTCTCCATGGCCCATCATTTTCATTATCCCTTATATACAAGCTCAACTCACTTTTGCATGTTTACCTGGGAATATTCCTACATTTGCTTTTTCTGAGACTGCAGAAAAACCCTGAATCTGGTTGATAGTTACAACTAAATATATTAGTACCCACCGCCACTGAGTCTGGCCACTGTCTGCCAATTTTAGTAAATTTTTCCAGTTTTTCTTAGTCCCTTTATTTTCTTCCTCCCTTCAGTCATGTAATATCTCATCATGTGTATTCAGTCTCACAATTTCCTTGTTTTGTGTCATTTTCAAAATAGAATCAGTCAGAAGAAAACATGCAGAAGTAGTGACCATGGTGCCCCCACCCACTTGCAGCAGTGCCCTCCTAGGCTCACATCCCTCCTGCTACAGGAGCTCTCCCTGCTTCTGCCTACAGCTCAGATCTCCACTCTTAGACCAACAGGGTTCAAGCTTACTGAGTACTTCCTAGCTGGCTGGCACTATTCTAGGTGCTTTATTAACTTACCGAATTCTCATTGTAACCATATCACGTTGGTATTGCTATCATCCTCACCTTATAGATAGATAACTAGTCTATTAAAGGGACATTCTTCCAGTGTGCAGCTGGTCAGGGGTGAGCTCTGACTTCAGACCAATGAGTCCGACCCCAGTATCCAGCTCTTCACTTGCCAAATTCAGGATGAAGCTGATCACTTGACTCCTGAAGGACTTCAGAAACTCCCCTACCCCAAGGTTATATCTATACATATGTGACATAATTTTCCACATTTTAAAATAAAAGTCTCCCTTGATTTAACATCATCTTCCAGCAAGCATCCTATTTCTCTGCCCCAACTTTTCTGTACAATTTATCAAAAATATTTCTATATTCCACTGCACTGGCCTTCTCCAATCTCTCTCCTCCCAGTCTGTGTTGAATGCTCGTCAGCTTCTCCATGAGGGTTCTTATTCACAACCACTTTACTGGAAGAGGCCATCCATCACCTCCATGCCCTAAATCCTAATGATGAAACCGTCATCTTATTTCCATTGTGTTCTTTGACATACACATGCTATCTTACTCGTGACCCCCAAGTATCTATATCTCAGGCCTTGACATCCTTGTGAACTCTAGTTTGGTATTTCTGACTACCTATACAGCATTGCTTTGATATGTGCAATGGCATTTCAAACTTAGATCCCAAAATAAACTCCTGATCTTCTGCTTACAACAAGTTGTGCTTCTGTAAGTGGCAATCTCATCTTTTCTGTTGCTCAGCCTAAAAATCTTGATCTCATCCTTAATGCCTCCTCTTTTGTTTTAACACAAGTAATGGTGGATACATTTCATCAGTTTGAGAAATCTAGAAGCTTAACTAAGTAACTCAGCAGTTCTACAAATCCTGATGTGTAGCAGGACATGCCCTTACCACACTAGTATATTCATTGTGTTCACTTGAGAAGTCTAGAAGTTTAACTAAGCGACTCAGCAGGGAGCCAGGGTCCTCACTTTGTAAATACCCTGAGCCTGTTCAAGAGGAGGGTGCGGAGATGGTGTGAGTGCTATACTCACCCTGGGGGGACAGCCTGTTCACAATATAAGGAAGGTGTCCCCACCCCGCTTTTGCTCTTGCTGCTTTTGCTGTATTCTGCCACCTTGAACTGTAGCCACTGTGTCATGTGCCACCCTGCCTTGGAGCCAGCTGATTATTAACTGAAACCTCCACAAACTGTGAGCTAAATAAACCTTTCCTTAATTTTGGGTGTCTGGTATTTTGTCTCAGCAACAAGAGCAAAGTAACTAAGACAACACGTGTCTAATCCTTTAACAAACCCTGCCAGCCCCCAACTTCAAAACAGTTATGATCCCACCATGTCCCACCACTCACCTTGGAGCTCTTTCCACCCATGGTAGAAACCATCAGGATGTGTGGTATAATGGCAATTTTGATTGTCAGCTTGACTGATAAAGAGAAATGTTTAGCACACTTTTGGGTGGGTCACAGGCTTGGGGACTGTATCTGGCCCCTGGTTCCTTTCCCTCTGGCTCTACCTTGACTGCCACCAACTGAGCAGCTTTCCTTGCCACACCCTTCTACCATGATGTTTCTGCCTTGAAGCCAGCTAACCATGGACTGAAATATTTGCAACCACAAAAACAAAACAAAACAAAACAAAAAAAAACCTTTCCTTTTTTAAATTGTGTATGTGAAAGGGATTTTGTCACAATGCAAATAATCCACATGGCCATATGTATTCTTTGTTCCCCACAACAATCTTCTTCCTGTTCTGCTTCTCCTCCCCACAGCCTAGTCCTAAATGAGCAAGCAGAATGTCAAAGGCTAACAGTGAGAGAGGGTTATCTTCAAGCAGGTTTGTTTCCACATTGTCATGATGTCCCCCATGGCAAGGAAAACCAAAGTCTGCTATGCTTAGAGGTGAGACATGGGGGGGAAATATGAACAGTATCCTACCAGAATGAAGTAACTGTGTAGAATGAGATGCAAGTAGAGGCCATGGGGAGGAAGGAACAGACCATCACTTCCTCCCACAAGGAGTCATACAGAATGTAGGAATAAATCAGTCACCATGAAATAGTCTGCAAAGGAATCAATGACTTCAGAGAAGAGGCTGCTTTTGGTTTAGGTAAAGAGGAGGGAACACCCAAAGGAGGTAAGTGGAAAATGAAGCATGTGCACAGTGGACATTGGCCAAAAACAAAAACCAACATCAACCAACCAACCAACCAAACAAGCAGGGTTACAATGCCAAAACTAATGTGCAAGTGTTTGTAGAAATGAGACTTTGAGATAATTTGCAGTCAGAAGTGTTTGATTTTTTTCCAGCTTTGGAGTATTTGCATATCCATAATGATACATCCTGGGGATATGACCCAAGTCTAAATTCATTTGCGTTTCATATGTCTTACACAAATTAACCTAAGAGGAATTTTATACAATATTTTTAGTTGTACTTTGACCATGACTCCTATACAAGGTTAGGTGTACAATTTGCCATTTGTGGCACTATGTTAATGCTCAAAAGTTTTGGATTTTGGAGCATTTTGGATTCGAAATTTTCTGGGGATGGTCAAACTGTAGTGATAGGGGTTTGGGTATTACCAAATTTTCATGGCGAGCAAGCATTATTTGTTAGAATAAGGATCAATCTCAAGAGCAAAGGCGATACAACCTTTGCAGTCCACATACAGTCTCATAGGAGAGCTTATGTTGAGAAAAAACTGAACCTCATGCCAACAAGATTCAGAGTAAATATAAATCTGACAAGAATGTTTCATTGCCTCCAATGTGCCTGATGCTTGTTTTCTCCAAGGTAACTGACCGTTAAACACCTTTTCAACTTTTGCCCTAATCTAAATATAAGATAATCTCAAAGCATTATATCATCAAAATTTAGGATGTCCCAACGCCTGTAGTATCTGCTATTATAAACCTGCTCCTGTTCTGTTAACTTTGATCAACAGGAATAAAGTATCTGGAGTTTATAATTTTTACTTCTATACTGAACACGACACATGCTAACCCTCCTCCAAGTCCTTCTACTTTGATCATGCGGCAGGGTCTTTCTCCATCATCCTGCCAGCCCTCTCACCTGTGCACCCGCTCTCAGCACCCTGTCAGGAACGCCTCACTCCCCATCACTCAACATGCAGAAATACAGTGTTAAGTGCCCACTTCCGTGCTGATGTGTGCTGTAACCGAGTCTACATTCTCTCTGCATATAGTATTACTGCTCTTTTGTGACTCTGAGGAACTCAAACACACACACAATGCTGTGGTTATTCTGGTAAACACAACAGTACCTGGTATACGGTACACTGCACAGTGGCCTGTATGATAATTTTCTGAATAACTGGATCAGTGTTAGCCTTGCTACTCTAAGAAGTACTAGCTTGCTGTGGGACAGGTACAGCTGGGCCTCATGCTTAACAAGTGTCATATTCCCAGAACGTGTAGGGAGTTCAGAGAATATCCGAAACAGGGTACAGTGTAAAACGCCTCAGTCTTGCTACTCTAGACAGTGTGACAGGAGGATCGCAAGTTCAAGGACAGGTTGTGCAATTTAACATAACTCGTTTCAAAAATAAAAACTAAAAAAAAAAGGCTGGGATGTAGCTCAGGGGTGGAGTGGCTGTCTAGTAAGTATGAGGCCCTCGGTTCGGTCCTCTTACTGAAAAAAAGAAACATGAAACAAAGAAAAGAAAAAAAACTTCCTAATATTAGGAACAATTGGAAAATTATTATTAATCTTATTAGTTTTGATGATTGTGGTTAGAAAGAAAAAAATGCCCTTACTGTGAGAAATATACACCGAAGTGTTTACAGTGAAATGCCATGAAGCCAATGGAATTTAAAGTACTAATAAAAAAGTAGACAAAGCAATATGACAACATAATCATTGTTAAACTAATTACATGTATGTCTACCATTTAAAATGGTAAATAAGAATATATTAAAAACTTAGAAATTAATGTGACTGCGTTTAGGTAAATCAATGACAAACCGTATCAAGACAATCAGGAGAAGATAGACATGCTGGAGAAAGTATAGTATAGTCCAATTTAAAAGCACCTGAAAATGACTCCCATAAGGATAACCAAGGCACAGCATTCTAAACCACTTATGGGAGACAGGGACTCTTATTTAGAGGTAAAATATTCATATTAAATAAAATAAATTTCAAATACCAGAAGTTGTGATTAATTATTTATTTCTACTTAGGGAAAATAAATTTTTATTTACATACCTTCGTGAAATGTTATACATGTAAAACCAAAATATTTGTCAACATAAATAAATATAAATAAATTAATGTTACAAAAAAGATTTACAACTTGGCTATCAACATATTCAGAAATATAGACTCTTTCCTTACATCAATATTTTACTATCTCTGGATATGTTTTGAGGGAGAATCTCACTGGGTACTTCAGGCTGACCTTAAACTATGTAGCCCAGGTGGGCCTCAAGCTCACTGCACTCTGCCTGCCTCAGCCTCCCAAGGGCTGGTATTACAGGCATGCACTACTTACATCTGGCTCCTGGATACTTCTTTAAAGACATTAAATCACAGATACCTTTCATAAGGCTCTTTTCCTGAGGAAACAAAGTGAAGCAAAAGAAAACAGACTGTCCCGAAGACAAAATTTCAGCTTACTCATCTTATAAAGCAGTAGTTGATACAGCTGGTTCATTACCTGTTTTATGTAACAAAGGGAGAATCAGTCCTTCACTCTATATTCCTCCCTTGCCACCAACTAAGCCAAGGAACACATTCCTGGATCATTAACATGTTCTCCTTTAAAAATATTTTGCCAAAACCATTAGGATTCGTTTTAATGAAATAAGTACAGATAAAAGTGCTTTACACTTTAAGCATTATTGTAGAATGTGGTTCATCTCTTTTTGGCAATTTTGTTTAGACATTGTAAGATGTTCTGTTTTTGCTATCTGTTTTTAACTTTTTATTTCCTTTTGTAAGTAAAAATAACCATATACGTCTAGTGAAAGGAATTCGGGCTCCCACTATAAGCATAAACAAATGTCTCTATTTTCTAATACTTTTAGGCAAGTTATCTTCTCAATTCTGCTAGTCCTTGTTTTCAAGATGCTTTAGGTGCGTTGAGAATTTGCTTCCAGATGGATTCCTATCCCCTTGTTTAGTTGACATTCCTAACATAGCCTAAAGACAACAGTAACATGCAAAGCAGAAAGCACTACTGGATTTATTGTATCTGTGCTGCTCCAAGGACTTGTAACAAACTAGAAATATTCTGTGCATTTGGATAGTCTCTTCTTAACTCTTCTTTGGCTATGTCAGCTAGCCAATGGTTACTAGCACCACAAGCAAAACTGCCAATTTTATACATGTCTGTCCTGAAAGAAAAAAAAAAGGTAAAATCAAAATGGTCTTATTTACTGATGACAAACACTAATTTTTAATTGCTATGTGATGAATTACTAGAAAGCTCATTAATTTGGGCTGCAAAGCAAATGCAAAATTAGTAAGTTAAAAACAGTGGGTAAACTTCCACAAGAATCGTTCAGTAGCTGTAGCAAAAATTAAACCATTTATCATTCCTAGATAAATGGTAGCCAAGTTAAACTCCTTTAAAATATAGTCAGAAGTCAATGAAAACTTTCTGAATACTAAGTGTGGAAAAGATGAAAGATTTACCAAGCAATTAAGACACTGAGAAAGTTTCACAGATAAGGTTACATTGTTATTTTTATGTACAGACATAAAAAAGATGTCTTTTAGGATCTAAAAGTAAGACTTGTGAAGCGATCTTAACACATATTGTACTATTTTTTAAACAACAGTCTAAAATCCAGTTAGCAAAAGAAGAAACATACCAGAGAGACCAATCATCTCATCCCAGAAATTGACACAATAAAAGCATCCTACTGAGCCCTGATGGGTCATCACTCAGTCCCCAATGTTAGTGACCAGCATAACAGACTACAAACACAAGATGAGATGATGAGCGTACTCTTGGCGAGTCAAGAACTGACAACGTGTCAAAGTGATGACATCCAATATTAGTCGACAAAGAAAAGCAGTTCTGCCAGTAATAGAGACTTAGGACTCGATTACCCATTAAGAGTCTGCAGAAACCCTAAGCCAGCTGTCTTGAGAGATATTTTGAAAGATACAGAAATGTGGTTTTCTTAAACCATATATACCTTTTATAATTTATCAGAAGGAGGTCTTATTTCTGAGGTAGCATCAGACTCATTTAAGTTATGAAATAGAACATTGGGTGCTTTGTTGTTCTCACATGTCCTATAATGGCTGGACAGTAAAGAGGGGAAAAAACTAACTGAATTATATATAATTTAAATTTCATTCAAATAGGAAAATGAAGTGTTCACTTACACTCCCATCCCTACACTAAAATTTGTCATAAAAATCCAATACTACTAAATAAGAAAAAAGGATGCGGTTACATTATCATTTTCACATTCATTAACTTTATCCTGTCCTAATTAAACTCAAATTTTAATTAAGTATATAATCAGTATGAATTATCAGTTAGGTATAAAGTTAACTCTTACCCTTGACATCTTAGACTTCCAAAACAAGACAAGTGGGTTGTTCTTTAAGCGTACAAGAAAAAAAGCAAATTGTCATAGGACTTGGCAGAAATTTTTGTTTCAGAAACTAAGCAGCTAGCTTCACTGCAAAATCTTAAAATATAATTCAAAAAAATACTCACATCTTCTTTGTCCCAGCACTTTTCATCCTCTTAAATAAAATACCATGGCAAAGGACTTCAACAAAGGATGCGTGGAAAGTGACAAAAGTCAAAAGGGACCAATAAACTCATTATGCTGCCTCCTCCTGACCCACGGAGTCCCAGAGCACAGGCTTTGGTGAACTGATAATGCTCTGCACATTAATAACTTAAAATGTGATGAATAAAAATAGCACACTAATACTGGAAATCTGGGACAAGAAACTACAAATGACTGATGGTCAAAAAATTTTTAGAGTTATTTATTTATCTTTTTGAGACAGAGTTTCACTATGCAGTTCTGGCTGGCCTTCAACTCACTTCGTAGCTCAGAGGCTGGCCTCAAACTTGCAGCGGTTTTCCTGCCTCAGCCTTCTGAGTGCTGGGATTACAAGCATGCACCACCATGCCTGGTTTTTCAGAGTAATGTTGATGAGGCATCTATCCCAAGTTTACTCAGGTTTTGCTAGGCTCAATCCATATTTCTTAAAGTCTGAAAGTCCCATCTCACTGTATTTGTTGTTGTAATATCTAGAATATTTTATTGTTCTCAAACAAATACCTGGGAAAACCATTAACTTTCCCCACCACCCACCCCAGGACATAATGGTCCAATATTTTCTATCAAGACTGAATCATTTAGCAATTTAAAGAGTCTCAAAACACTTATAACAGGTTTAAATACTACTGTTAATTTAAGGAAAAAGAAAAATGTTATAGAGGGTATAAAGAAAATAACTTGCATGAGCCAGCAAATTAAAATAAGCAATTTAGTAACAGCATTAAAATGAAGTTATTAATGGAAAAAAATGAAAAGGCATTAGGGCAGCTTAGGAATAGCTCAAACTTATGTGCATTCTACAACTAGATTTCTGAACAATCAAATTTTCAAAACCAGCCCCATGTAAATCATCTTGTATGTCAGCAGTACACAGAGCCAATCACAGCATTTATATTTCATTTGTAGGCTCAATGGAGATTAGATATTCAAATGATCCTTCTTTCCTTGTTGCTATGTTCACGTCTGGATGTGTGCTGTGAGCTAAGCAAATTTTCAACTCTTTACAGGTGACAATTTGTATAATCCCATGAGGTAGACATTTTCCCCATTTTACAAATGAAGAAACTGAGGCCCAGAGAGGTTAAGCTGTTCATAGCCACACAGCTCGTAAACAGCAGACCCAGAAATCAAGCTGAGCTGTCAGACTCCAGAGCTTCCCCTCTTAATCCTAAGACTGGTATCAGTAAATACAAAGCAGAAAATGCATAACCAGAGGCACTGTGACCATATGTTAGAGAGGTTTGTCTTCTCCTAGATTTCTTTGTTTCTGTACAATGCACAGGCATTATCATAAGAAGAGAAAAAAAGAATTGATTTATAGGTTAGAAAATGGTTTTCCAATCACTTTTTTGGGGAGAAATATGGTTATAGTCTTTGATTATACTGAGAAGAAAGAGGAAGAGGAGGTAGAAATAGTGAAGAAGAGGAAAGGGAAAGGAGAAGGGGAAGAAGGGGAAGAGGAAGAGGAAGAAAAGAAGAGGAGGAAGAAGAAGAGAGCACTGCCACTGCCAGAGTCCGTTCTTCCAGAGCGGTGTTACTACTGCAGAGAGAAGGGATAAAGACACAGCCGGCAAGGGCAGAAACACAGCCAAGCCGAGACAGTCACCTACTGACACAGTATCAAGCTGCACTGAGAAAAAAGCTAAGGATAAAGTTTTCAAAGTCATCAGAATTTCTGCTCACCCTGATTTTCCATGGTTCCGCAAATACATGACTAGACCTAGAATACCAATTACTGTAACACCAGCACCAATACATCCTTGAGGGAGACAAAATTTGGTAGCACAGTTAATAGAAACATGAGCAGCTACATTTTATCTTGTAGTTGCACAATGTCAGACATGGTAATTACAAAGCAGGTAAAGAAAAAATGGGAGACAGAAACACGTTCAGTACACAGCGTCCTCATGTCACAAGTTCGACACTAACAAATGCATATTACTGACCCGGTTTCCTTTGAAAGAAAACGAAATAAAATGTTGAAAACATCTCAGAACTCACATTCACATTTTTGACAGCCTTGAGAGGATCCTAAATGTTCATTCTCACATCATCGTGCTCCATTTTGAATGTTAAATATGACGACTGCATTATGGAACTTTAGGGCTAGAGGTGTATTAGAGTTCATGCTTATTTTGTAGGTCAATGAAGTCTCAGAAAGGTAAAAGTTACTGTACGCATCTGCTTAGTTCAGAGTGGAGGCAGCCCATGGTTCTACCAGGAAAGATGCTGCACGGTAAGACTGAAGGCAAGTGATATTCAGTTCACCTACCTGGCATGCTCCTCAGTGCTGAGTCCACTGTGGATAAACTTCATGTAGGAAACCTGTATCTATTTCTGAGCTTAAAAAGTGCTATTCTGAGCTTAACAGCAGCAAATAATTAATCTGAGAAATTATCAACTGCAAATCACCTTTATAAGCTTTGCTTTTTACAATCTTTCTTCCTAAAACCGCCCATCTGTACTTTTCTCTCCCATCCTGATTCTCCAGTTCTTCCCCCACCTCACCTGGACTACACCCTTTGGCCTGTGCTTCAAAGGAAATTACAGATGACACTAAAAACTCCACTGAAGCTAATGTATCAAGTGAGTATATCTGGTTCCAAATCACCAAAATACAAATGCTGCACAATTTTTTTTTTCTTTTTTCTTTTGGTCTTTTGAGACAGGGTCTCACTATGCAGCAGTTCAGGCTGGCCTTGAACTCACAGTGACCTTCCTGCCTCAGCCTCCCAAGTACTAGGATTATAGGAATGCACTACCACTCCCAGCCACAAATTTTTTTAAAAACCAGCTATTTCCACAACAGGTATATTTTGCCGTATTCTCCCTAGTCAATGTCCTTAACTAATTTCCCTAGACTGTACCATTAGCTCAGAAAGACTATCTATAAAATAAACTGCAACTTAGCCCTACCTCCAAATTTGAATTTTTCTCCTTACCAGTTTCTAGTAATTCCACCATTTTAAAATTGCATTTGGAATTGAAGTGAAAACACAAAATTTAGAAGTGATCCAGAATATCAGGACAACAAACATGAATTACGTTTCGTGTGTTAGGGGCAACCTGAGAGGGCGAAGATTAGATCTGGTTCTTGATCATAATCATACTTGATACAGTAACAGGATAAAGAACCTGTGGACCAATGAGGTCAAGCCAGAAAGAGACATGCTGAGAGAAGATAAATATGCTCAAGTAGAACTTAAATTTTCAGATGTATAATGCAGATGCAAGGTGACTTTCCCAAAGCCACATCCACAGAATGCCTGAAGGATTCTGTCATCATCACTGGATTCTGTCTCTGCATTTCAATTTTTGTTTTAAATTTAAAGGAAATTCAAAAAGACTTAACCTATCACAGAAAACTTGATTATATGACTTCTTAACCCTGAAAAGCAGGTGTTTAATGTAGTTGCGTTATAGTGAAGTCGTATAAATATGGCAGATGTGTGGACATAGACTAAGACAGGGACAATGCTTGTATTAGCACCCTATTCATTTCAAACAAATACTTCAGATTCAAGACTCTTGCAAGTACAGTTATATTTAGGCTAGTTGCAATATATGCCATATTCAAGTAGATTAATATAAAGGATAAAAAAGGATATAGATGATAAAGGATACAGAAGAAATATTTATATATTATATACTTCACCATGGATTCTCTTTTTCTGTCATATTCTTTCAGTTGACCCATAAAGGATTTTTGAATGTCATGATATAGGATTTCAGAAAAGCATGAGAAAAATAAAGCAATAGCAGTAGAGTAGTTGGCTTCTTCAACTGTTTAGCTTGAGTCATACAGTCCTGTCCTGTCACTATGATGAAAACCGATCCTTTGAAGTGCCTGGTACTAGACAAACCAGTCCTTGCCTCTGTTTACTGCCTACAAGACTCTGTAACCTTGGGCCAGTTACAAATCATACGAAACCAGTTTTCTCCACTGAAAAATGGAAAATAAATGCTACTATTACAAGACTGTTTTGAGAAGCAATGAAATAACATGTACAAAAAACTCAGAATAGTATTTGCCACATAACACACATGCAAACATGAATTAAATGAAAAACTCTTCTTTCCTTTGGTGTGGACAGAGGGAATGATAAAATGGCCACAGATCCATCTCAGGGCAATAACAGTAAACTCCATGCTTTGACTCCTGAAAGATCACATTTATTCAACTTCTAACACTGACAGTAAATTCTCACATCCATTAGGACAGTAAGTTACAAAGACTTTACATAAAAATAACAGCCGGGCATGGTGGCACATGCCTGTAATCCCAGCACTCGGGAGGCTGAGATGGGAGCATCACCGTGAGTTCAAGTCCAGCCCAAACTACACAGAAAGAACATGTCTCCAAAACAAAACAAAACAAAATAAAACAAAACAAAACAAAACAAAACTCATGATCTCCGTCTCATGAATGAGAAAATTGGGGGACTCTGAGAAATGATCTTAATTACTCAGGTTAAATATTTGCTAAATAGAAAGATTCAAACCAGGGTCTGACTGCAAAGTACATATTTTCTTCTTATATATGATATAATCTTTAAAAACTATAAAACCAAAATTATATAGAACATGTATTCTCAGTGGGAGTAACAGTCCAAGAATAGATATAAACATATAGATATTGAAACACATAGAGACAGAGACAACAGAGACAGAGATAGATAGAGGAATTGATATATAGCATATAGGTGGAATTAAAACTTCCTGGGGAGACAATTAGGGAAAAAATGTCTAGACAGGTCCTTAGCAGAGAGAAAGGAAGGGAAAAAAAGAGAAAGAAACATCAGTACAAAGTCAGTGGAAGAGTACCTTTAAAATGCAAAACACGCCGGCTTGGGCTACAACGCGAGCGCAAGGCCGGCCGGAGCGACATAGTGCGACCCTGCCTCAAAAAAACCAGGGCCGGGAGTTTGGCTCAGCAGCTTAAGTGCCTGTCAGGCAGGCGCGAGGTTGTGAGCTCGATCCCCGGTGCCACAAAAAAAAAAAAAATGCAAAACACCAACGTCATTTACAAGCCAAACAGAAATTCTGTGACATCCATCAGTCCTTCTTAGTGAAATTAAATGGGGGGAAAAAATCAAGCAATTGTCACATTCTAATATCTGCGTCATTCACTTACACTGCAGTATATATAAATCAACAAGGTAATTTCTGGCAATATAATTTACTTATCTTTAAAATGAGATAATGGCCTGATCCACATAATAAATTTAAGAAGTAAAGATAATTTTCCGATTTATGTAATATCATAAAAAAATGCTGCCATATATCTGATTTAGGAAGAAAGAAGCTCCTCTTTATTTTTTAGCATAAACTGAGGTTATAACAAACCCTGAGGAGAGTTTCCTAAGACATGAACCATAGGTATACACTTCAAAAATTTCAGAGAAAATAAGCACTTCAAACCTTCAGTGAACGCCACTCAGCAGCTGGGAAAAAGCTCACCTATTAAACTCTTCACTTCTGTGAACATTAAATCATTAAATCATGAGATTCCTTTCATTTAGAATACATTTATTCCTACATAAAATATAGAATAAACAGAGTGAATTCCAACTGTTGGAATTGTTCATGATAAAATTTTTAGCTTTAAAAATCTCTTAGCATTTAAAATATAAAATAACCATTTATCAGTAACAAGAGTAGTAGTAACAATAATGACAAAATGTCTGTTCTCAGATTTAATGTCCTTTGGCTGGTTCATGCAAGCATAAAATGGGGGACTTCACTGATAAATATATAATTTAAAAATAAACACTTCATTATAAAGTTGCATTTTCCACTGGATTTATCAGTATGCCCATTGAGCTATATTTCTCCTTAACAAACATTTTTCTTAGCATGTTCTTTAGAAATTTGTTAATCTTGGTAACGTATACCATAACATTTATGGACAAAACAAAAAGACAGACTGAATTACTAGAACAAACTGCAATACAGGTAAGTGCTTTGGGCCTCAGGTCTACAGCAACAGAATAATACTTTTTAAAGATATTTTGCTTCAAATAACTAACAGAGAAGCAAGGAAAGGGGCGGATGTAGTCAAAGGCAGAACTCTCAGGTGGGATAGGACAGAGGTCTAGAAATGGTCATAAAGTTTATGATTATGAAAAAACACTTGAAGATTTCAAAACACTGTTTCATGCTCGTGGTTCTTCAGCGCCTAGAATGACATGCTGAAACAACGGGCACTCAACATGACTCGGCTCATCGGCCAAAGGATCTGGAGTTGTCCTAGAATTACCCTGGAGCAAGAACACGGCTGAGAAACTGAAGAAAAATACTGAGTACCTAGCGGGGTCCACAAAACACGTTGATAAAATGCATTCACCCATTTTCCCTTAGGTATCCATAAACACCACCTTCTGATCGTTCTCCTGAGACAGTTAAAAGACAATATTCTCTTCCAGAAATAGGGACTATATGTCGCACACTGATGGCAATTTCTTTCAACTGCCTGAGAGCCCGACTTACCATATATGACATTTTTTTGACCTAAAAAAGAAAAAAAAGAAAAAAAAAGAATAAAACAAAAAGTTAAAAAAATTAAATTTTCAATGACTTGCTAGTCACTATATATATACATATACATATGTATATATAGCAATAAAGTACTGGACAATTCAAATGTAACTCAAATTTCCATAACTAAAAAAAATCAAGAAATTTAAACAATTACACATTACTAAACATACACAGTGCCTGTGTCTATTTGAAAGAGTCAACAACATAAACACAAATGACAGGTACTGAAAACAAAAACATCACTGAACTTTGATCTGTAACTTGATGGCAAGAAATAAGTTTGAACAACTTAAATAGTAAATACTTGCTGATCTAATCCTATCAACAAATTACTAGTATTGTAATCCTAAATAATGAGTATTGTAATCCAAATATTATAATCCTTTCTCTTGTCTTTCTCACAATCCAAGAAGTTATATTTATAAATCCACTGAGACGTTATTGGAATCCTGGCAAATTAATTCCAATCTATCATCCCCAATTCAACCCATGGCAACAGTAAAGATTCTGAGACATATTTAAGGTTAAGGGCAGCCAAGGGGTCCTGAGTCCAATCCTCGTGAGGACATGCAGACAAAGGCCTTGATCCTAGGCCTCTCCCAGAATTTATTAACTAGTGAAGCAAGGGGGTGACTTGAGGATGAGTGACAGTGAGGATGGCGGGAACTATGTGAGTAACTTGAGCTGGCTAACAAGGTAGTGAGAAAGGTATCTCTGCAAAATGTAGAAGAAGATATGTAAGGGGCTCAATTTGCACAACCCAATGAAGATAGCAAGTGGATTGTTTTAGAAGGCTGCTGCTTCAGTTTCTGATATGTAAACTTTATGCCCTGGGAACTCACAGCCTCTTTCTTGAGGCTCATCCCCAGTCGACATTCCCGGAGCTCACTGGCTCTGACATCCCACTGTGCTTTATACATTTTACGAAGGTCACTTTGGGAGGAAACAGTACACTGTCTGATGGCTGTAAAGACTACAACCAGTACCTGCTTCTGATATGTAAACTTTTATGCCCTGGGGATTCATAGCCTCTTTCTTGAGGCTCATACCCAGTTGACATTCCTGGAGCTCACTGGCTCTGCCATCCCGCTGTGCCTATACATTTTATAGAGATCTCTATGGGAGGCAACAGGACACTGTCGGATGGCTTTAGAGATTACGTATCAGTACCTCAGCTAGCCTTATTTGCAATGCTTAGGACCAATTGAAGAGAAAAGAATATATCATAGTCAGCTCTGTATATATCAACATAAGGAAACAAGTCTTGATATAATCAAAGTTGCAGCAACTGTTCTGCGTTCAAGGGGACCCGCTCAAGTTGTCTCCCACAACTAGAAACCTAAGTCCTTTTCAGTAGATTATAACCAAATTCAGAGTTACCATATCATCTTATTATTTACATCTCTCAATGACTATGAATGAGTCAAAAACATTACTATAAAAAGATTATTCAATCTTGCAGTGTTAAGGGTCAAGGTTCTATCGCCACCATAGCCCATTAGATCCACGCACAGGAAATCTGAACAGTGTCAACTGACCTGAAGACAAGCTTTTCTTTTTAGATGGTGTTGTAGGAGGCCTTATGGTTATCTTGGCATCAGGTCCATGCCTAGTTGCTGTAATACGAGCAGAGGTGGACTTTTGTTTAACTGAGACACGTTTAGGAGTGGACTTTTGTTTTGCTGGAAGAGTCTGTGTGGAAGAAGCTTTTGCAGGGGTGAACGTCTGAGCTTTTGGTGTGGTCAGTGTAGCAGAAGCATTACCCATGATGGGATTCTGGGTGGCTAGTGGGATCACTGTAGATAGAACATTTGCTATGGGGGATGTCTGAGCTGCGGCTGGGGCCTTTGCGGTTGAACTATTTGCTGTGGTAGGTGTCTGAATAGTTAGTGGGGTTTTTGTATCTAAAGTGTTTATTGTGATGGTTTTCTGAGGAATTGGTGAGCCTTCTGCATCTGGAACATTTACAGTGGAGGGTTTCTGATGAGTTGGTTGAACTTCTGTAGCTGCAATATTTACTGTGGTGAGTTTCTGAGGAGTTGGTGGGACGCTTGTAGCTAGAATAGTTACTGTGGTGAGTTTCTGAGGTGTTGGTTGGACTCTTGTAGCTGGAATAGTTACTGTGGTGAGTTTCTGAGGTGTTGGTTGGACTCTTGTTGCTGGAATATTTACTGTGGTGAGTTTCTGAGGTGTTGGTTGGACTCTTGTTGCTGGAATATTTACTGTGGTGAGTTTCTGAGGAGTTGGTTGGACTCTTGTTGCTGGAATAGTTACTGTGGTGAGTTTCTGAGGTGTTGGTTGGACTCCTGTTGGAACACTTACTGTGGTATTTTTCTGAGATGTTGGGACTTCCGTACCTGGAACGTTTACTGTGGTACTTTCCTGAGATGTTGGGACTTCTGTACCTGGAACGTTTACTGTGGTGCTTTTCTGAGTTGTTGGGACTTCCGTACCTGCAGTATTTACAGTGGTGGGTTTCGGAGTTGGTAGAGGGCCTTTTGTACCTGGTGCGTGTGTGGTGGTGGGCTTCTGTGGTGGGATGAAGGGAGGTGATTTTTCTGTGGATAAAAAATGTTAGAGAAAAAATGAGCTATATATTGCTGAACAAAGTTTTCTTAGCCATTGCCTGCTCTGTGGCTATTCTCTTTGTCTATCCACAAAGACTTAGAAAAGATCTTTAGGAAACAAAGTCTTAGTATGTATTTCCCAAGGAGTTGAAATGCTACTCATCTTTGCATTGATATTAATTACACCTACATTAGATGTAGCTCAACATAAAACAGATTTCTTAAACTCTTTTCTGTGTGAAAAAAGGAAAGCAAAGTTGGGGTCAACAGTGCTTGCAATGTGTGACGCAATTTGTTTTCTCTCCAAAAAGGTCTTCCTTCACTCTGGTCAAGACCAAAGGACAACAGGATGCCATCGCTGGACTGATACAGTCACAGCACAGTAGTTCTTTTTTTTTTTTTCTCCTGGTACCAGGAATTAAACTCAGGACAGTGTACTTGCCAGGCAGATGCTGTGCTGCTGAGCTATAATCCCGGCCCCATAGCAGGCTTTTGTCCTGTGCTCTTCCAACATGTCAGTGAGGGACACTATTTCAGTTTTTTAAAGTAATGCCAGTTTGAGGGAAAATAACTTTGTCTTCTTGTTCTTATTATCAACTTCATACACACTCGTTTAGTTCCTTTTTCAATTTCTGAGTGAGATTTCAAAAAACATTCTGAGAACCACACATCTATAACATGATAGTCTTCAGACCCTTTTTGCCTCAGGGCTGCTTATCCAAAGGCCTCCAGAGGCCAGCAGGAAGCAGTACAGATGCCTGGCTTTCCCTTAGGCTAGGGATCTTTGGCAAACTCTTTAATCAAGCTAAGCTTTGCTTTTCTTATTTGTAAAATAATAATAACAGCAGATTGATATAAATTACCCCTGATTCGGTCATTACACAACATATCCATGTATTAAAGTATCTCATTATAAGCCATCTATTTGTGCAATTATTGTATCAGTAAAAAATAATAAAAATGCAGAACAACAGGAGACTCTGTGCAAACTGCATGACATTATGTAAAAATTAAGGGAAATACTTGGAACATTACTTCACACAATGCCCATCCCTGACACCACAGCTTACATCTGCCAGTACTGCGACTGCCAGCCCCAGCACACCCATTATATTCTAGGCCTGGAGATGGCATGCGTCATTTTTTCTGTTTTCTTTACCTATGTCACAGGATGCTATAAGGGTAAGTCAAGCAGGGTACCCACCAGATAACACAGGTGGAGTTTGTATAGGGAATTTTCATGTTAAAGGCCCTCTTACATAAAAATTCTCTATTCTACCGATTTAGTTCTTATTTTTGATCCAGAGAACTTCACACTACCATAGAGTTAAATTTCCTGGGAATTGGTTTTCCAGTATATTTTGTTATTGATGTAGAGTTTAACTCCACTGTGGTCAGATGAATAATGTCTATCTTCTAAGCTCAGCGTATTTTCAATTTTTTTAAATGTTCCATGTATATTTGAAGGCATTTGCTCACCTGTTATTATGGGGTTCAATACCCTTTTCTTAAATATGACTTTTGTTGATCAGATTTGGTTTTAATAAGTTTTTTCTATTATTGAAAAATTATGTGGAATTCTCCAACTGTGTGTCTGTTTGTCTATCTGTCCATTCTCTCTACATATCAACTGAAGCTATTTTTTCAAGTGCATATAAATTCCAGATTATAAATTTCAGATTTCCTCAATTGATTCATTATGAACTGTCTTATCTTAAGCAAACACTGACATTAATATAGTAGCACACTTTTTCAGTAGTGTTTGCACACTATTGCTTTTCTACTCTTTATTTTCAACTATTCTGTTATTCAGTTGTGTTTGTTGTCAACAATAATTAGGGTTTCTTTTTAAATCTAGTCCAACAATCTTAGTTAAATTACACTTGATGGAATTGCTGTTCCACATGAGTTTATATCAACCATTTCATTATCAGTTTTCAATTCCACCTGTTTTGTTTCTTTCCATTTCTCTGCCGTTTTAGTTCCCTTTAGGATTAAAAATTATCATTCTTTAGTTAGCTTTTCGTATATTCAGGTTCAAAAGCAGTGTTAGCACTTTGCAAGAATTAAGTGGGTTTTTCGGTTGTAGTTTGGACACTTGGTTTCTAAAAGGTTCACCATCACAATACTATAAATAAATTATGCAAATTATCACTTATTATCAACTTTCTCAGTAATGCTAACACACTATAATTTGTAGACTGAATTTCCCTCCTCCTGTCTTTTGCCTTTTTGCTATTATACATTTTTATTCTGTGCATAATTCAAGCCCCAGAAGACAAGGCATTTTTTTGTTTTATAAAGTCAGTACTCATTAGCCCTTGCATATTTGTTCTCCACTCTTTCATTTTCATTTGTGAGGATAGGATTAGAGTATTTTCATTCTACTTGAAAAATTTCCTTTAGTTTTTGATAAGGTTGATGTCTGTTGGTGAGAAGTTCCCTCAGTTTTTGTCTGAGTACATCTTTAATAACATTTTTTTAGAAGGATTATCTCATTGGGTATGGAATTTTAGGCAAGCAGTGATTTTCTTAAGTATTTGAAAGGTTTCTTCGTATTGTCATTTGGCTAAAATTTTCTATTAAAATTCAAGTGATTTGTCTTGTTGCTTTTATAAAGGCTTTTTTAAATTCTGTTTTGACTCTGTGTAATCTGCTTTGAGTTCCCAAACTCTCTTTTGCTTTGTGGTATCATTTATTCATTTATTTATTTTGTCTTTTTGAGACAGTGTCTCACTATGCAGTTCAGGCCGGCCTTGATCTTACTTTAAGTGGCCTTGTTTTCAGTCTTGCTTAGAGTCTAGAGAACTTCTTGACTACTGCTTAATGTATTTCAGCAGTTTTGAAAAATTCTCAGTCATTATCTTTTTTAAATATTTCTTTCTCCCCTCCTTCCCTCTTCTATTTTTCTGTATTCTTCCTCCCCAATTCCTCTCACTTCTTTTCCTCTCTTCTTTTTTTTTTTTTTGGTACTGGGGATCAAACTCATGAACTCACACTTGCCAGGCAGGCACTTATGTCTATCCCCAGGCCCTCTCTTCTCTTTCTAATGCACTACAGTTTAACAAGTCTTAAATTTCTCTAAGCTTTTATCTATATTTTATATTGTTTTTGCATGTATGCAGTGGGACCTCTGAGAATCTGAGGCAACACTGTGCCCCACAGTAAAATGAAAATATACACGTACACCTTATTTTCCATTCTTTTCTCAGAAAATTCATAGAATTGTTACAGTCCATATATAGACTTACAGTAAGAAGAAAGCAAAAACGTAACTGTGCAAGCCAATTACCTGTGCAATCAGGTGGTGGATCACTCCATTCCCCTGCGTCATCTCTTACAGTACAAGAAATGTGCTTTTGTCCAGTCAGGGTGAAGCCTCTATTGCATTCATATGTTACAACCTGACTATATTCGTATGTATCCTGTTCATTTACAATTCGTCCGTTCTCAATTTGTGGTGGTTCTGGGCACACAATTTCTTAAAGAGAATTATAACATCCTTTAAATAAACAAACTGGTGAGGTATATTTACAAACAAATAGGAATAAAACAAGTTACAGATTTTTAAAAAATCAAAATCTGCCATTTTTCTCAATGTAGCATTATCAACAAGGGAAGTATACAAAGGCCTGTTAAGTAAGGGTGGCATATTTGGAGCTTTGAATGCAAATGCTACTTCATATGAATAGTAACCTAGAGACCAATTCACAGAAACAGGATTTAGAACATGTACATAAAACAAAAATTACAATAAGGTTTGCATACGTTACATAGCAAACTGTTGCTAGAAAATCATAAATGCTATAGCACTCTGAAGGAGAAAGCTCGGTGGCAGGAGATGTGTTTAACAGAAACTGCAACTTGACTTTAAACCTCAGCTGTGCTCTTCTGAAACAGACTGGAGGAGATAGCACCCTTCTCATTCCAGGGGGAAAATACTCTCAAAAACAGGAGTTGAGAATTCATCAGGCATGCTCGAAATATAAGTACGGATCATTTTTCAATGGCTAACAACACTGAAAAAAATCTTAAGTATCAGGAATATATTTTCACTTGCAGGGTGGAATATTTTTAAACATATTAACTCACAGAGGCTTTTATTCAAGATAATCATTGTGTAGCTGAATTTATAAAACAAATACAAGGAGAGCTGGTCTAGTTATATTCAAAAAAAGGTCCTGGTAATTTACCTGATAAAACTTTCAGTGATTTCAAACTCTTTGAAGTCATGGTTTTTTTTTTTTTTTTTTTTTTTTTTTTTTTAAGGCAGGTAAGCAATGTAATTACGTATATGCATGCAATTCAATTACATTGAAGGTACTTACATACCCATAGAACACTAGAAAATTGATAAAGTACTTTAGGCTGTTAATCAATGCTATAGCAAGACATTCTGATAGACAGAGACTGCATACACTACCCTTAATTCAGTCCAAACATGCTCTAAGCACCTAATATACAGGCATTATTTTGCATGTGAACAGAAATGTATAACCGAGTAAGGTAGAGTTCTTATGTTTCAAATCTAGTGCAGAAAAAGATTCAAAGGGGTTGACTTCAATCCCGAACAGGAGGGTTATGTGTAAGTGGTGTGGAAAGAGCGAGGAGGGATGTGGAAAGAGAGGAGAGCAGTCTGTAAAACCTTCTGGAAGGACTAGGTAGAGCAACCTTCCATGAAGAAAATATAGCCCAGCGAAAAAGAGGCTGAAGGACATTCTAGGTGGCAGTAGTGACATAACAATGTGGAGACAAAAAAAAAGTGTGAAGCATATGGGTAAAGCATAAGCAGCTTGTGTGGGCACAGCACAAAATATGAGGCTCAGACACGAGTATGGAGAAGCAAACAGACAATGACTGGCTTTGAACACTAGACTCAGGAGTTCAGATTTTTTAAGTAATGGGATATACTAACCAGCCTTAAGAACGAAACGAACACCACAAACATGTTTCTGATACTATGGTCAGAACCTCAGTGGAGCGGGAGAATGCAGACAGCAGGCCACCACCAGTAGTGTCAGCCTAGAACTCAGGCAACCAAGATTCCCTCACACTTTTAAGGCTGTGTCCTGGCCCTGTCTCTCCCACCAGCCGCGGAATCTGTAAGGGCAGAGGGGATATGCTCAATGTCAGTCTGTCCTATACCTTTCCTCCATTCTAGAATGTTCGCTAGGAACTAGCCCCCAGAATTCTTATACTAACACCCTTTTCAGAGTCATTGCACTGGTCTATATTCATAAGCTGGTCCCTACTGCTGGCATACACACCTACAAGCCAGATGACTATAAAGTTTGGGTAAGGGTCACTGTGGACTTGTCTCGGGCATGCAAGCCACGCTGTACATTGACGTGTAGAAGAAAAATCCCTGCAGTTTGGAAATGGCAGGGGATGGATATTAAGTCAGAGACTTCCATTTATATTCTGAGGTGGGCCCTAAAAATGGCAGGGGTAGCTGTGTCTGCAATAGTCCAGTGGAGGGTTAACAAACCACGTTATAAAGCAAAGCAGATGTGAAAAGCAGATAGAAGAGGTAAAGCAAGATGACTTAGTGATAAACAGGCAGAGTTAAAGAAAGGGCAGAGAAGGAACTGGTGTCAGGCTTGCAGGTACCAGTCAGTCAACTGAACTTAATACAGAAAAAGAAAATGTCAGCCAAGAAATAGGAAAAAGCTCTTCCTTCAGAGAAAGTAAGGCTTTCTCATTGAGGCTTCATTCAGAGAAAGTGCTACCTCTGCTGATTTATAGCTAAGGAGGATTCTAGAATGCGACAGTGCTCTTTCTTCTTCAGAGTCACATCTGTCCATCCACGTCCACACGTGGACACCAACGACCTCCTGTGGCTCCACAGCAGGGAACTAGAAAGGGCCACATCCTGGAGCTGATTGAAGCAGCTCATTGTTTGAGAATTTACTTCCCACTTGTTCTCTTTGCTTCTGTCAACACAAAAAAGTTACGTGAAAAATGAAACAAGATTCCAAAAAGCCGGGTTTTATAAGGACAGCAGAAGACACCAGATTGCTCAGGAAAAGGGGCCCGGCCTGCAAGATACAGATGTTAGCAGCCACTGAGTCAGACAGAGATGCCGAGCCAAGGAGGAGATACAAACAGCAGGGTATTTAGACATGGACAGCATGCAGACAACATGGCCTGCAGTACAAAAACTCTTCTGTGCTAGAAGATACACTTGATGGCCACATTTCTGAGGAATTCATGACAGCAACAGCTTGTGCAAGCAATAGCCTCCGACAGGGAAGTTGTCTGACTATATGCTTTGGTTCATGTTGCCTGGACTAGAGATATATTTACAGTATCTTGAGCGGTCATCGAAAATGAGAATGGTGGTAATGGGTAGTGATGATGACAACTGAAAAACAAGGCTAAGGGGAAAAACAGAAGTGGTAGACAAAAAAGGGTGGGCACGGGGGTGGCGTGAGAGGCGGGGCCTTGTTGGGTCAGGCTTTCTCTTGTCTTCGTTATCAGTTGACAACACACGCTGTCTGCGATACAGTGTCAGTCAACAAGTGCCTGATAAGTGACACTAAATCTACTTGTTTCCTGCTCCTAACAAACACAAAGGAATGAAATTAGTCATAGTTTTGACAAGAGGGTTTTCAGAAGTTGTTTACAGACGTATAAGCTGGGTGTGCAGAGAAGGATGGGAGGAATAAAGCCTACATTATAAAAGGCTGTGGGCCAGGGGATGGCTCATTGTTGGAGCACTTGCTTAACATGCGCAAGGCCCTGGGTTCAATGCCCAGCACCAAAAGATAAATAAAAGCGCTGCATATTATTTTCTTCTCCCAATTTGTGCAAGGTGAGTTTCCAGTGAACATATATAGGACATAAACCCACTTAGGGTAATATTTTTGTGACTTGCCCTCCCTTAGAGAAGATTCTTAAGCTCAGAAACCACATTTCTTCTTGATCTTTTAACCTTACTCCTCTACAGATAAAACTTATCAACAGTTTAGAATACTTCTAGATAATTATTATCCTAAAAAGAGATATGTAAGCCAACACTGGATCTTAGAAAAGTGACAGGCTTGAACTAAGACCTGGATTAAATGCCTCCTTATGCCACTTGTTATAGGATGTGGGGTTAAGTCATATAGAAACTCTGATTCACAATGTTTTCTTCCATAGAACTATGAAGGGAAAACACCCTAAATTCCCTACCTATTTGGAGGAATGGTTAGATATTAAAAGACTGAGCAACATACAAACCCAAGCTTGTTTGCAATTCTCCTCCTATGGCTAAGGATACTGAAGCTCTGAGAAGCTCAATGGTTTAATGCCCCAGCTGATAAATTAAGAAACAGTTACAAAAGGTCTTTAAATTATCAAACGCACACATTGAAAAGTACAGGTACTACACATACACACTGGATAACCCTTAATGAGAAGGTAGTTGAAGGTAGTTTATCACTGATCATTCAGCTCCATAACCTGTGTGTCTGGATTTTTAAAAGACTTACTTGTGCACACTGGAAATCTGCTATCCCAATCAACAGTATTTCCTGCAATCAAACAGTAAGCAGAAGCTACACCGTTTAATCTATACCTAGAGCAATAGGGGGAGAAACATGTTTGTTACATTCACATATATTTGACTCATCTCAAATTCTCCAGAGTATCATTTTAAAATATTTACCATAACAGTAAAAGAAGACAAAAATAGTTGTTAAAAGCCCATGAAAGATTTAAACGAATGGAAAAAATGTTTATAAAGGTGAAATGCAACGAGTAAAGAAGTATAAGATATATAGAACAGCTTTTGATTTGCATGGGCGTATGTTAGAAAAGATAAAAGTGTTGAAAACACTTTAAATGATAAAGATTATTCACTATTTTATATTAGTTCTAAAAGATCAATACAGAATAGAATATATTTAAAGGGTTCAAAGTACTTCCTAGATTTGACAGTAATGACCCAACTACTATCTGTGCAAGAAACAGAGACAAATATACTTTGATATGCAAATATTAGACGAGAAAATGAATATTAAGTTTCCTACTCTAAACCAGCCAGAGTGGCACAGGCCTGCAATCCCAGCACTATGTGAGGCTAAAGCAGGACAATCCCAAGTTTGAGCCTAGCCTTGGGAACTTAATGAAAACTGTCTCAAAAAGTATTGGAAAATTTTAAAAGGGGTAGGGAAATAGCTCAACTCAAAGGTGTTCGGTTCAAGTACCACCAAAAAAAAAAAAAAAAGTTCCACATGTATTTGAGACACTGATGATATGGAATGGGTGAATTCCATTTCCTACAAGAGAACTATAAAAACCTTAGGTTAGAATGGTATTTTCACACTAAGCAGAAATGTATTTAGGCCATAATATTTAATAACAGTTTGTTCACATGTGGAAAAACTCAGATGCAAATTCATTATTTCTGTCAATTAAAGACTATCTTCCTATTCAACACCTGAAGGATTGTTATTTCTGCAAGTATTATCAGCATAACAACTGTTTTGTTTTACTAATCGCATTTAAAATTTTATGTTGAATCACATACATATGAAACCAAAGATTTGAAAGAAGTTGGTGGTATAAAAGCTTCCCTTCTTGATCTACTTTACTAACTATAATTATACTCTAAAGAGATCATAATGAAAGATCTTTTATTATTTTAAACAAAAGAAAAATAAAAAACCAAAGCAAAACAATTTCACAAACATTCAATAGGAGTAACAATAATCAGCACATCACATATTGTTATATTCACAGCAATCGTTTAGGATAAAAGATATAGATATGAAACATTGTCTAGAAAATTATTAGCACAAAACTTTTGCCTCAATGAATCAAGAGAAACCAGTTATGTGACTATCTTTTTTGTTATGATTGCTCTATTATTTTCAAATAAACATTTTGCATTAAAAATGAAATCTGAAGATGACCCTGTGAAAACTATTTTTTACTCAAAATTATTCTTCTTTAACCATCTTAACTAATTTTTCATATACATAGATTTTCCTTCAGTTCGTCACACAAGTGCAACAATGCGATGGTTATATATGTGTGACTTATTTAGTTCACTGAGAAGTATATTTTCAATACTCATCCATTTAAGAGTGAAAATATCTAGTTTATCATTCTTTATAGCTGAGTAGTATTCCATTATATAGAAATACCACATTTTTGTCCATTTCTCAGTCGAGGGGCATTTATGTTGTTTCCAAGATCTAGCTACATAATGAAAGATCTTTGAGGAGAAGGGTTTAGTTGCTAAAAGCCTGGGAACACTGCTCTTGAACAATTTCTACTCAAATCTTAATTTGCTTTTACATTTGTTAAACATAATGTCACTACAGTAAAACTTACCCTTTGTCACATGAGAAGAAGATTTGAGCACCAAGTAATAGGTCAGTTGTTACATTGATATAACCATTTAGTAGTTCTCCTGGATTAGGACATTGCTTTTCTAAAAGAGAATGCAGTGTTTTTCATTAAATCAGACATGCACAAGAAAAGATTAACCATGTGAAGTGGTGGATATGTTAACCAGATTGATTGTGACAATCATTTCACAATGTAAATGTGTATTAAAGCATCATGTATACCTTGTATGTATGCACATTTTAACGTGTGTGTGTGCGCGCATGCGTGCACGCGCAGTGTTGGGGACTGAACTCGGATCACTGTGTGCATTAGGCAAACAGTCTGCCACTGAGCTATTATCTCCAGCCCAATACAATTTTACTAAATTATACCTCAATACACCTAGGAAACATTTTTTGTCAATAATTATCAGGCACATCAATGCAAATTCATTCTCTGAACCATTGATATCCCTAATCTTTAGACTTTAACTCAGTCTTCATTCTGTGAGGTTTCAAAACAGCACATACTTAGGATAGCCATTTTAGATAACCTCAAACTAAACGTGAGATCTGTGAATAAGTATTCTAATCACATAAACATAAACCTTAGTATGTCTAATTTAAAATAAAATCACTTTCATCATTCTTTTACGAATCGCCTCGGGGCTGGTGATGTAGTTCAGTAGTACAGCATTTGCCTAGCAGACACAAAGCCCTGAGTTTATGCCCCCAGCAACAGGAAAAAAATCATACATAAATAATAACAGGGACATGCAGAGTTCCACCCCAAACAAAGGAATAGATCACT
The DNA here is from genome assembly GCA_004363535.1 of Dasyprocta punctata. Taxonomy (NCBI): domain Eukaryota; kingdom Metazoa; phylum Chordata; class Mammalia; order Rodentia; family Dasyproctidae; genus Dasyprocta; species Dasyprocta punctata. The sequence goes on along the minus strand of RJWM01002190.1, from coordinate 95,922 downwards.
TTTCCCTCAAATACCAGATAGTTTTAAAAATTGTACTCACTTTCACAAAATGTCTCAGGTATGGACCATGTTAAATTATCAAGACAAGTTAGTTTTCCCACTAGAGAATATATTCTCTTATATCCTGGCCGGCACTCATACTCCACAATGGTACCAACTGGGAAGTAATTCTGACTCATATAAGTCTTTTTGAGGCTTGCATAAGAGAACCAGGGTGGAACCTCACAGCTACCTAAAGATATTAACAACAAAAACAAAAGTGTAAGTTAAAGCCCACTTTACACATTATTTCAAAAGTTACTGGTGGCATCTCTATGTTCTATATTTATGGTAGCTTCTACTGATTCAGTTTGTTCAAAGGTAGACAGAAAGTCTTATTTTTCCCTTTCCTTATACACAGTCATGCGGCACATAATGATGGTCCTGTCAGTGATGGTCCCAGCAGGGTATGACACAGCTGAGGAACTCCTGCTGCCCGGTGATGCCTTAAGTCATCGTGACATCATAGTACAATGCACTGCTCATATGTTTGGAGGCTTCTGGTGGAAATATTCATACTGTATGGTCAGTATCAGAAAGTACAGCATATACAACTGAGTATAGTTCATAATACTTGATAACAATAGTATGCAAATATGCTACTGGTTTATTCATTTTCTATTCCATACTTCTCATTATTTTAGAGTGTACTCCTTTTACTTATTAAAAAATGAGTTAACAGTGCAACAATCCTGGGCAGGCTTTCAGGAGGTGCTCCAGAAGGAGTCATTGTTACCAAGAAGATGGGAGCTCCCTGCTTGGGGCTGGCTGGTAGGACAAGACATAGCAGTGAAAAACAGTGCAACTAAAGCTCGTGACTTGAAATGGGCCTAGATCCTAGGCTACTATGAGTATTTGTATCTCAGTTTTTCAGAAAAAGTTTTAAAAGTTTAAAAAAATTTAAATTAAATAGAAAAAAGCACACACACAAATATTTTTGTACAGCTATTCAATGTGCTTAATGCTAAACGTTATTACAGTAGAGTTAACAACAACAACAAAAAAAAAGACAAATTAAATTGGGCCTGGTGGCCTGTATTCCCAGCTACCTAGGAGCTGGGTTAGTAGGACTGCTTAAATTCAGGAATTCAAAGCTGATCTGGGCAACTTAGTGAGGTTTGATTTCAAAAATAAACAACCCTTCAGAGAATAAAAGGAAATAGTCTTAAAAAGTTAAAACATAAAGTAAAGCTAATTTATTATTGAAAAAAAAATTAATAAATTTAGAGACGACTTAGGGTGCAGCATTTTAAAAAGTCTACTGTGGTGCACAGTAATGTCTGAGCCTTCACATCCACCTCCGACTCACTCACTGACACCCACAGCAACTCTGGACCTGCAGCTTCCATTCATGGTTTTTTATTTTTACTTATTTATTCTTTAAGATTAGGAGAATTTATTGGAGAAAAGGAATGGGGAATAGGAATAGCTCCCGAGAGACACTTAAGAGCCCTAAACATATGTATTTTTGTCCTTTACACCACATTTTTTACTGTACATTTTCTATGATTAGAGATACTACTGTGCTACAATTGCTCAGTGTTCAGCGCAGCCACTGGCTGTACAGGTCCGGAGCCCAACAGTACAGGGTTCACCCCGCAGCTCAGGTGTGGAGCAGGCTGCACCATGAAAATGTAAGCTCACTCTGCGTTCAGGTAACTACAAAACGGCCTAAAAATGCACTCCTCAGAACATATCTCCATCATGAAGTGATGTATGCCCCTATCTCAAATCCGGGGCTATTTACAGAATAAATTTTGAAATAAATATAGAGAGCTTTTAAAAACACCACCAAAGCTTTGTAATTGCTAAGTCCTACTTTATATCAAACGAAACCTAAGAAAACAGATCACTCAGGTATGCGTCTCAAGGTAAATAGCAAATATATTTCTTTATCATCTACTCCCTTAACCGTACCTACGATTTGTTATCTCTGTTAGTCTGTTCAGTAGGTACAGCGTTAGGAAGAATAACTCCTAATGAAGAAGCAGGACCTGCGCTGGGACCTACGCCTTCAATTAGCTGGCAGGTGTACTGCCAGGATGGTATATACCCTGGGGCTTAAAAAGTTAGAAAACTATCAATTACTAGTCACTCCAAAGGGGAATAAAAATAACTTTCACAAGACACACCCCAGTCCTGCAACTTTTCTGAAAGGAAAGGCAGCACTTACGATTACAGAATTCTTCAATCTCTGACCACTTGTTGGCACCGCAGATCACTGCGTCTTTCTTGCCTGGAATTTTGACAAAGCCTTGGTCACATGTGTATGACACCGAGGCGTTCTCAGGAAAACTCGTATTTCCTCCCAAAGCTGCCTGGGCATGAGGGATCACGGGGGGAAGGCCGCAGTCACCTAGGGAGGGAAAGGGAGGAACTGTTGCGTCTGCGAAAACGATCTTGTCCAAGACTTCCCAGCAGCAATGCCTTCACATCAACCTCTATTTCCTTTCAGCCTGAACCAGCACCACAAAACTTGCCAGGCCTCCTGCCTTCTCCATTAAGACTACATTAAGTGGAGAGCAAATAAACCCCTCCCCCTAAAAGAGTGGTGTAGGATTTACTGAGTGTTTAGTTGCGATCGTTGCTAGGCACAAGATAAGAACCCGGGCGAACAGCGACGGCGCCGGCCTCTGTGCCCAAGTGGGCTAGGGGGTGCTGCTCGGCTCCTCCGCCTCGCGCCCTTGAAATGACAATTGTCACTCTGGAACCGGAAACTCAGCGCAGACTCCCCAACTCTCCACACATGCAGCAGGGGTCGGCGCGGTGCGGGACCCCTCCCCTGCAGTCCCAGGATCGGGCCAGCAGGGGCCCGAGCCTGCAAGGCGGAGGACCGGGGAGCCGGCGATGACCACCGTCCTCCCTCCAGGTCCGCGGCCCCTGCGCGCTTCCGCCCCGCACCGCCCCCCGCGCTCCGCCCCCCTCACCCAGCACCGTAGCTGCGCGCAGCAGGAGCAGCAGCGCCGGCGTCCCGAGAAACAGGAAGCGGCGCAGCGCCGCGGGGCCGCCGGACCGCACGGGGCTCATTGCGCGGGGACAGCGGGCGGAGCACACGGCGGCAGCGACTCCCGAGGCCGAAGCTCGGCGGTGCAGCCGGCGGCAGCGACTCCCGAGGCCGAAGCTCGGCGGTGCAGCCGGCGGCAGCGGGGCTGGGCGGTTCCGGCCGCTACTTAACCCGTGCGGGGCGGGGCCGTGTGTCACAAAGGGCGGGCCGGGCCGGGCGGGACTGGACTTGGACGGCGCCCGGGGCTCCCCTTCGGCCGCCCGCGGGGCCCGTCATTCGGGTGGGCCCCGGGCCGCTTTCGGAGTAAACACGGCGGGCAGCCGCGGCGGCGCGGTCGCGGAGGCCGGGGTGGGAGGCGGGGCGCTCGGGGGTTCAGCACCCGGCGCCCCGGCCGAGGCCCACGCGGGGCGGGGAGACCCCCGGGCTTCGCCGGCCCCTCGGCCGTTCCTGAGTCTGCACACTTCCGGGAGGAGGCGACCCCCGAAATCGGTCTCGAGATGTGCACGTGGGGCGTGGGGACCCCTGGGCGCACCGTGGCCGGGCTCTCGGATTCCGCTTCCGGATTGCGCTGGGCGGGCTGCGGGGTGGATACACCCGCCCGGGGAGTGAGCGGTCCCGAGGAGCGGAGGCTGAGAGTCGCGAGAGGAAGGCGGGGTCCAGGGCCTGAAGGATAGCGAATAATTTGCTGGTCATACCCCTTGGAATCACAGGGGGCGGTCGATAAAAACCCAGAGGGCCTTGGTGCACCCTAGACCGGAATCTGGGGATGAAGCTGGGTGTTAGGGTTAAAGTGTTTTCACTGTGCAAACAGGTTTGAGAAACCACAGATCTCTATGGTACGGTCAAAGTAAAGATCCCGCCCGCTGAGCAGACCCTGGCCCTCTGAAAAACCCTGAGACACACGTGGAAAAGTAGCTTTCTCTTCACGGGAACAAACCCAAGAATGTGTTTCTCTTCAACAGTCTGCCTGGGTCTGGCTAGCAGATTCTTAGGTGAGATTTTGTATTAGCATCATTAATCCCTCATTTGGAATTACGCCTTTTAAAAAAAATTTTATAGATAAAAAGGTAAAACAAAATTTCATAATAAAATAATAGGAAAGTAAATAGTTAATACATGGCATGTTATTTTTAAAGTAGTTGCTCAAGGTTAAGGTATGGGCATAAAAATTTCTCCGGTCTGCGTTAGCACAAATCTTTTTAATGAGCTAAGAGACAACTAAGAGTAAAACTGTCTTGCATTTTTTCCCCTTTTTCCTACTGTTCTTTCCCCTTTCACCCACCCGAGTTCCTTTTTCCTTTTAAACAAATTCTCCACATTTCACAATATCTATTGTACATTTTAGAACTTTATTTAGTATTTCAGTTTCTCACACCAGGGAGAAACTACGATGTTTACACATGGGGAAATTAATCCTTCCTCAGTGGACCAGCCAGGGGACTATTTGTGAATCCATTGTGATACTCTTTCCTGTGTGGACTCTGACAAGCACCTTTTTTATTGGTTAGTAGGAACTTTAGAAAGAGCAAACAGTTTTCAACAAGGGCATTTTCTCTGACTCATGCTTAGAGAGCCAAACCCGTGTTGCCTGAGACAAATCCTCCCCACAGGGCTCTCGGGAAGGAATTCCTCTAGGCGGTCATAGAAGCCTACCTAGTCAGACATTACAGAGTTTACGAGCCCAGGGAGGAGAGAGCTTTAAAAACCACCTAGAGTGACCCTATTTGGTATTCAAATACCTTACTGTTACTCTCATTTTGGGTTTACCAGGGCCCAGTCATGTTTTAGAAGCCGTGCTGTTTCTTCATTTATCCCTCTCAGGGCCTCCCGGTACCTTAACTGCCACTCCCTCCTTCCATGTCATTTTAGTCAGGCCCTTGGCGTGGGTCTGGATTCTCCTGAAAATTGCTGGAGATCAAGACCAGGTAGGGCGCTTCCAGATGTCTGCACAGAGGCCTCATAGAGTGGAGTGTGTAAGTGGAGGCTGTGGCTTTTTATCCGGACAAAACAGTGAGCTCAGCGAAGTGTCAAAAAATTATCTCTGTTAACCAGCTTAGCTACACCAAATGTTCCAAGAATTCACCTTCCAAAATACTTCGTGTCTGGTTACAAAAAAAGAAAAAAAAGGAATTTGTAGACGACATAACAGGGTATACTCAAGTAATATGTATAACTGCCCAAATAATTACTCTGAAGGAAAAGAAAAAATGAAATCATGATGCGTTTTCTCAGTTTGGAAATGAGATCTGTGCTAAAACCTAAAGGTTATTACAAAAAGGATGAAATCTGCAAATTATGACATGTTATTTTAGTGAGTGGCCTCCATCCATTGGGTGCTAGTCCCTTTATACACATGCCGGGTCACCGACACAGCTCCCTACCCATGTTTTGCAGATGAAAAACAACCTGAGAGGCTGTCTTTTTTTTTTTTTTTTCTTTCCTTTTTTTTTTTTTTTTTCTCCTAACCAAAATTGGTGCAGTTAACAAATGACCAGGCCAGAATCCAGACAACCTAGTTTGATTCTGAAGCTCGTACTTTTCCCCTATTACACTACACTTTTTGTGTTGGCATCAGTCAGCAAAGGTTTCTTTTACGTGGAGGAGATGGAGGTAGGTACTGGGAAGGCAACTTGGGTACACAGGGGCTTCTGATGTAAGCAGAAGCTGCCAGTCTTCATATCTGAGATACTGAAACCTGGAAATAGATTCCCAGCCGACTTCTCCATTCATTGGTGCCCTATAGTCTAATTGATTTAAAAGGTTTAGGACTGAAATCTCTATGGAGCTCTCCAGTTTCAAAAAACTTACACAACTACGTAAAAATAGAGACTATGGTGTATGATTTTGGTGGAGCAAGAGTACACATCTCTCAATTTCATCCAAATGAATAAATCAAAGACTGTTTAATCAACTGTGGTGCTCAAGGAAGGCGTCAATATTTGTGTTCAAGGATCCATAGTCTAGTAGGGAGGTTTTCTGTGATAAATGCTCTGAAAATGCCGCAGCAAAGGGGGCGAGGGCTCAGGGAGGCGCATGACCTGCTGGCTGGCTGGGCGGTGAGGCAGATGTGTCAGGAGATAAAGCAAAAGCACAGGAGATAAGGAAAGTATGTACAAAGTTTGCAACCAAGGAGAGGCCCAGCGATTCTCAGAAAGAAAGGGGGAAGAAGAGGCCAAGACACAGGGCTGAAGGAGGCTTGAGTGAGCCTCAAACAGAAGCCTTCTGCCCGGGTCTGTAGCCAGAAGCCACCAAGTTCTGTACACAGTGCTGGCATGGGAACTATGGTGGAAGACAAGACCTGGTTTAACTGACTATACAATAACAAGGTGGTTAGGATTAGGGAATAGAAATAGCTTTAATTTTAATTATATATATATAAATATATATATATATATATATATATATATATATATTGGGGATTGAAACCATGGCCTTTGCACTGAGCTACCCTAGACTTTTTATTTATTTATTTATTTTTGGCTTTTGAGACAGTCTTATTATGTAGTCCAGGTTGCCCAGACTGGTCTCAAACTCAAGGTGATCCTCCTGCCTCAGCCTACCAAGTACTGGGATTATATGTGTGTACCACCATGCCCACCTATGTCATTTTTTAAAATTTTAATGGAACTTGCTAAGTTGCTAAATTGCGTAGGCTGAGCCTAAATTTGCATCCTTCTGCCCCAGCCTCTCAGAGTGTGGGATTGCAGAGATGTGCCATTATCTAATTTTAATTTTTAAAATAGGCTTTGGGGTGGGAGTGTAGTTTGACTAACATGTACAAGGTCCTGGGTTTGGTCCCCGGTGGTGCTAAACAAACAAATCTGTATTAAGGGAGATGTCCTGTTATTCTTAAACACAGACAAAACTCTGACACTGTTATCATGGACCTTTGGGTTTTCATTCCTACTTTGAACAAAGAAGGTTTGAAAGAACAACTAACAGATAAGAAACAAAGTTTGGTGACTGAAAGGAACCAAAAACAAGCTTTGAGATGACTCCAAAGTCTGAAGTCTCTGAGATGAGGTTTCCCTTGAGAGAACTGTCTCTTCCAAAGTCAGAAGGTCATTGAGGAGAGAAATAAAACATCTGACGTCACACTGGCTGCATGTGAAAGTCCTTGGCAGCAGGTCTGTGTGGAAATGCATGGAGAAGGAAGCTTAAACAGGATCTTGTAGACCAGTGGGTAGTGAAGGGGCTGAAGGAAAGAGGAGGTAACCAAGGAGAGAGACGCCCAAGGGGGAGCCATGGGGAAGCTCCACACTTGAGATTATAAAGGGTCAAGGAAAAGAAGGCAGTGAAAAGAAGTTTAGTGCAATTTCTTGAAAGATAAGAATACTAAGCTCTGAACCAAATACCCTTGGCATTGTTGGTGAGGCTGTTGGTATTTAAGGCAATTACTGAGCCCCAAACCACAGATCTGGGTAGGGCTGTTATGCTGCTCTGCCCTTCTCTTCCAGGAAATCTCCCTGCTTGGCATCACACCCATACCTTCCTTCCTGTGACCAACACATGGTATCCGGTGTCTGCCAGCTCCTCAGCTTTAAGCAACCGTTCATTTCATATTTGCATTTGCAACAGCCTACCATTATTCCTACTTAAAATGGACTAGAAAACACTGAAACTTTATACTGAGATATTTGTATCATGTAGCTGCAAATACAGGCAATTCTGCTGTTCACAGAGTAAGAGTACTTCAAAAAAATAAATGAAAACACAAGGAGGCCCGTATTTCTTATTAAGGGGGTTTTATTTACCAAGAACTCACTAATCAAGATATCACTGTGTGACAGTGGATCGCTTGTTTATTAAGCACAGGTTTAGCACCTTTTAGAAGGGGTGGCATAATACCATGTCTCACCTATCAGAATGGCATCTTGCCTTCAGCTGGCTTCCCTAGGGCTCCCCGGCCATGCGAAAGTAGAATGTGGAGCTCCTGTGAGCAGACGTTTCTTTGCCAGCTCTGATTTTCTGAGACTGTGCCAAATTTTTGTTGCCAAAGTGGACCAAGAAGAGGGAGTAAGAAAGTGTGCCTGCGTGTGTGTGTATGTGCATGTGTGCGTGTATTTGCATATGTGTGTGCACATGTAGGTGTGTGTGTATGTTAAGAGACAAAGCAGCCCGGGGGCTGAGTGGGCAGGTTTAGGATTCAGACAGACCTCAGATCCATACTGATACCTTTGCTTCCTTGCTTTCGGAACGGCCTAGTATTCAACTGCTCTGTGACGCAAATCCATCATTTATAAACTAGGTGTGATCATACTACCTACCATGTATAATTTTTGTGAAGAATAAGGGAAATAATGTATATAAAGCATTTTTTACTTTGCTTGACTTATGGTAAATAATATTAGTATCAATGACTGGCATGGGTGAATATTTCACATACCCTTATTCTTTTATCTGCTTTTCATATAGTCTATAACAAATAGGACATGTCATGATACAGAGTCTGAAAAATTTATTAAAGAACTATAAAATTTTTAAAGGTCACACTCACGGTGTTGAGATAATTCAGTTGTTCTCTTTATGCTTTCCCCACCCAACAATTTGTTCTCTGGCAAAGATTAGGTCATTTACTAAAAGATTCAAAATCATTTAAACATTGGCCTCTTGCCTTAGCCCCACCATAGTCCCATCTGCAGGATATTTTCCTTGATTTATAATCTTGCAAATTCAGAAACAGATTTGTACTTTGAACTTACTAGAATCGCACAGGGTGAGAAGAAAGAAAATAGTCAACTTAAGGGTCAGCTCGTCTATATTGTGCTCGGGGTGCGACCTGGGTTTGCCCATCCACCACAGCAGACCCACCACAATCATTGTGTCCATTTCCATGGGGTGAAACTCGGGTGCAGAGGGGCCCATGGCTAGACCAAACCACACAGATAGCAATGACAAGATTTTCACTCAGTTCTGGGGCACTTTAAAGTTATGTTCCTGTTACTGTATATTTCTTGGTACCTAATCAAAGCTTAATGTTTCCTTGGTATTTCTCAGAAGCATTCATTAGTGGCTATTTTCCTGGTACTCTTCTTTTACTTGTCAAATAAAAATCACTTAACCTAAGTGATGATCAAATTCCCTAGTGTCGTCATAGGGGAGGGGTGTTTTCTCTTACGACCAGATGGTCTGCTTGCTCTGAGGAAGGCAGTTTACCACAAACAACAATAGCAGTCACTGTTGGCAACACCACTTTTTCCTTAGGCCTCCACCCAACACCACCCTTTCTAATATTTTTGTTCTGTCTTTAATGTCCCTTCTTCCTGTTTTTAAAGTATTTGGTCTCCACTTGTCACTGAGTTCATTTTGTGCAAAGGTCTAAAATAACTGTGTGTGTGTATCTGTATGTGTGTGTAAAACAAACACTTTAGTAAACACTTCATTAACTTCTTATAAGTAAATACATACTATATGATCCAACAAAAGCATTTCTAAATCTAGACTCAGGGAAAATAAAAATAAATCTACCAAAGACTTGCTCATAAATGCCTGCAGGAACTTTAGTTGGGACAGCCACAAACTGGACCTAATTCATCAACAGCTGAATGCACAACTGCTTGGCGTTAAAAAGGATTAATCTAATGATACAATAACATGGACAAATCTCACAAACACACTGAACACAGGAAACCACGTACATATATACTATAAAGCCATTATAGGAAATTCTAGAGCATGCAAAATGAATTTATGGTGATATAAATTAAATTAGTGACTTCCTGGAGTGAGGAGTACAAAGGAGTGGGAGAAATGATTGTCAAAGGGCAAAAGGAAATTGAGGAGCAGGCAGCAAAAATGTTCTACATACTCACTGGGGTGGGGATAAAACAGTGTATGCATTTGTCAAAACGCATCAAACTGAAGACAGTTGGCCGTTCACGTCACTAGGTTCTTCATCCACATATTCAACCATCTGTGGGTTGAAAATACTGTCCTTAATATGTACAGGTTTTCTGTCATTATTCCCTAAACAATATAGTTTAATAACTACTTATATAACATTTACACATTAATATAAGTAATCTAGAAACAATTTAAAGTATATGAAATGATAGGCATAGATTTTATGCAAATACCATGCCATTTTATGTAAGGCACCTGAGCAGTTACAGATTTGAGCATCCACAAGGGGCCCCAGAGCTAATCCCCATGGGTATGGAGGGACAACTGTACTTTAAATGCCTCCATTTCTTTCATGGAAATGATGCCTCAATGAAGTGCATGAAAATCATGAGCCGGGTGTGGTGGTGCATCCCAGTAACCTCAGCACTCTGGAGGCTGAGACAGGAGGATTGCTGTGAGTTCAAGGCCAGCCTGGACTACAAAGTGAATGCAAGGCCAGTTTAAATTGTATAGTGAAACCCTGTCTCAGAAAGACAAATTAAAAAAATAAAAGAAAGAAACAAAGAAAGAAAAGAGAAACAAAAGAAAAATCATGAACCAGGAGCCAGGGTTTCAGTTGTGGAATTGGCAGGCTCTGACAAGAGAGAATAGACTGGGTCATTCAGTAAAGGTTAGCACAGCCAAACACACCTTTTTCTTGATGGCCTTTCAGCTTAGATCAGTTGTAGGCACTGAGGACCTAGTGCTGTGGTTTGGATATGATTTAATGCTCCCCTCCCCACACTGATGTGATTGGAGGTTCAGGTTCAGGGAGGAAACCAGGCGGTGCCTTATCACCCTCAAGGGAACTAGAGGGAAGTTTAGGACGCTGAGGTCCTGCTCTTGGAAGTAGTCCTCGAATGACTCCCATGAGTTCTTACAGAAGGTTGTTATAAAAGGAGCAAATCTGGCCCCACCCAACTCTTTGCTCCAAGATGAAGATGTAAGACTCGTGGGCTCCTGCACATGCTCCTGCTATTGCTGCTGCACCAAGGAGGGATTCAGCCAGGGGGTGCATTTTGTAGGCATGCATCATTAAATAAACCTTCCTTGTGGGCCCAATACAATTATATTACAATTTAAAAGTGAATGTTCCATGTTTGTATTACGAGTACTATGTAAATATTGTTAATAAAGTAGTATGTAGTTAGTCACTAAATTTTCTTTTTTCTAATAATTATTATTGTATTTCTTTCCATTCATAATTGCCTCATCCTATTGTTTGTTTCATTTTTCCTAAGAAATTTTCACCAACTTTTCACAGAACTGCATTTCCTTAAAACATCAACAAAGTCCTTCTGATGAATGCATTATGTCTATCTAAAGTGCACCAATAAACTTGATTAATTAAAAAGAACAAACACAGTCGACGATACCAAGCAATGAATTTCATTTTTCCTTCTCATCTCCTCTCATTTTTCCTCTTTCTCTCCCCTCCCCTCCCCTCCCCTTTTCTCCTCCCTATCACTTACTGTTCGCCCTCAGCTTTCCCCTCCCTTCCTGCTATGGTTTGTATTCCTATGGCCCTGCCAAGTGTCATGTAATCATGGCATGGATGCAGCCAAGTCCAGTGCTCGTGATTGATTTGTTGTCTGGCCCTGGGATTGGCGATGTGAGTGTTGCACCCGCCCGGGGGTGGAGCCTATATACAGTGTAATGGTGGGATGAAGGCGTGTCCTCCCTCTCTCACCCGTTCACACCTTGCTGTTTGGTGGCTGCCATGAATGACTGCCCTTCCAGGCCACCCTGCCTTACAGCCAGCTGAATATGGACTGAAACCTCCAAGAACTATAAGAAATAAACCTTTCCTTCCCTAATTTTGGGCGTCAGGTATTCAGCCTCAGCAACAAGTGAAAAGTAATCAAGACAGAATTTGGTACCAGAGGAGTGGGGTCTGTGCTGTGACTAAACCTGACCATGTGATTCAAGAGCCTTTGGGAATGGCTTATGGGAAGAGTTTGGAAATGTTCAGAGATGTCGCCTGAAAGAGTGGTGCTGGACCAGTTTAGGCTGTTCTGTATGGGAGATTCTGGTCAGAGCTCAGAAGACCACAAGGCTGATAGAAAGCCTGCCAGTAAAGCCCAGGCTCAGGAGGTTTCTGCTGGGAAGAAGGACTGCACTGGTTGTTGGATTCCAGATAATGTGTGTTACAGCTTGGCAGAAAGTTTGTCTACATTCTGCTTGTGTCCAGAGACTTTGTCTGAGACTGAGATTAAGGGCAATAGACTGATTAATCTGGCAAAAGAAATTTCAAGGCAGTCAAATGTTGAGGTGGTGGCATGGCTATTGTTGGCGGCTTTTAGCCAGATTTATGTTGTGAATAAAGAGCAAAGAGCCAAGCAGGATGATTTAAAACGTTGTGAGTTTGGCCAGGAAGCCATGGACTGTAAAAATAGAGCTGAGATCTCCATTGCAGAGAAGGAACAAAGAAATAAAAAAGATGACCTGGGGCCATCCCCCCCGGGAAACAGCAGGTCTCCTCTACCTTTTGCAGATCAAAATGGCAAAAGTAAGAGTTTTCTCGGGGGAAAAAGCCACAGAGTGCCATGTTCCAGAGGGGCAACAGAGGCCACAGGAGGTTGCAAAATGGTGGCAGCTGCACTAGATCCCAGAATGGTGGCAGCATAGAGAAGCTTTCCTCATAATCAGGTTCAGAGAGCTCAGCGATCCAGTACATGACCCCTACAGCCAAGGGAGAGGAAAATCTGGCTACTGCTCCAGCTGGCAGTGGACCTTGGCAGCATCCATGTGGCACTGGTTTTAAGTGCAAGGAAAATGGACAAATCCTAAGTGTAAAGCAGCTTCCACTCAACTGCAGAGGGCAATATGTAAAGATGTAAGGGTGAAACCAAAGGCACAATGGAAAACCCAGAAGTTTGAAAAAGTCAGGAACGTGGATTGTCCAAGAAAAGCTGCAAGAACTGGACAGAATGAGCTTAAGAGAGAAGCTATGAAAAATGGAGCCCCTGGAAGTGCTGCAGGGGTGGAATCACTCAAGCCTTTTGGAGCTTGCAACCAGATTACTTCAGAGGCTGAGCCTAAAACTCCAGGCCTTAATGTTTGCCCTGCTGGATTTTGGACTTGCTTTGGTTCCAATGCTTTGTATTTCCGTGTTTGTAACTTTGGAATGGTAATGTTTATCTTTACATGTTGGAAGGGTTTAACCTCATTTTTATTTGGACAGTGGGTTACTGTTAAGAGTTTGCCTTAGATCTTGGAGGACATTTGGGCCTTGGACTTTTCAGCAATGCTGAAACTGTTAGCACTGTGGCAACTCTTGGAGATGGACTAAATGTCTTTTGTATAAAGGATGTACATGAGTCTTTGGGGGACCAGGGGTGGAATGCTATGGTTTATATTCCTATGGCCCCACCAAGTCTAATGATGTCATGGCATGGATGCAGCTGAGTCTAGCATTTGTGATTGGTTTGTTGTCTGGTGCTGGGATTGGCGATGTGAGTGCTGCACCCACCCAGGGGTGGAGCTGATATATGGTGTAAGGGCAAGAAGGTGTGTCTGGCTCCCTCTCTCACCCGTTCACATCTTGCTGTTTGGTGGAAGCCATGAATGGCTGCCCCGCCATACCACCCTGCCTTGCAGCCAGCTGAATATGGACTAAAACCTCCAAGAACTGTAAGAAATAAACCTTTCCTTCCTTAATTTTGGGTGTTGGGTGTTTTGTCTCAGCAACAAGAAAAAAGTAACTAAGACACCAGGCTCCTACTGTGCAAACCAGGGTTTGGTGCTTCTGGCCTACAACACCCAGCATGGTGCCCTTGGGCTCCCAGGCCACCAGGAAAGACTCTCCCCACAATCCCCAGACCCATCCCAATCCTTGCCTTGCCTTCCCACCTCCTCTCACCTAGAAAGCCCTCTTCCGGCTGTTCTGTCTTATAGACACCCACCCAATTTTCAGTACTTAGCTCAGAGAGAGCTCCTTGGTGAGGTCCCTCCTTCATCTTCTCCTTTCCCCCTCTCTCCTGCCCCTTGTCACTGCTGCCTCTTACCTGTTACCACTGGATACAAGATGTTCAATTAACTTTGAATTTCTGATAAGCACATCTCACTGTTTATCTGTCTGAAGTTTTTATTTTTAAACCTGGACCTTTGACAACCAGAGCCAGCCAGGCCCAAGCAATGTGGATTCTGGAGCCCACACAATTACACAATGTAGCAACGTAGCAGCAGAGTTCCTTTCAAGAAATGGAATTCAAAAAGAGAAGAAAGGAACAAGAAGTGAATAAGAAGCAAGCCCTCTCTGCATTTTGCATGCACCTAAAACCAGCACCATGTAAATAATGCCATGGTCTGCTGCCAGCTGGAGCAGTAGATAGGCTTCCTTCTCTTTTGACTTCCTTCTCTTTTGGGTCCAGTGCCTATGAACCAAATATGGAGAAATAACTTCTCTTGGCTGCCATCATTCTGGAACATGGTACTCTGTGGCTCTTGATCAAAGCAAAGTCTTTCACTTTTGCAGTTTTGAGGCTGCAAAGGATGGAGTCTTGTTGCTTCTTGTGATGCTTTCAGGCCATCTATTTTATCCTGCTAGTCTGTCTCAACAATCAAGATCTCCTGTGTTCTATCTTTGCAGTTCATGGCTTTACAGGAGCTTCATTTCTGGCCAAACTCAAAACATTTTAAATCATTCTGCTGGGTTCTTTGCTGTTGATTCTCAACCTAAATCTGGCTTAAAGTTCCCAATAGTAACCATGCTACCACCTCAACATTACACTGCCTTGAAATTTCTTCTTCCAGATTAATTAATCCACAGCACTTAATCTTAGTCTCAGACAAAGTCTCTGGACATGAGCAAAATGCAGACAAACTTTCTGCCAAAGTATAACACACATTAGCTAGAGTCCAACAGCCAATGCAGTCTTTTTCCTAGAAGAAACCTCCAAAGCCTGGTCTTTACCAGTAGGATTTCTATCAGCCTTCTGGTCTTCTTGACCTTTAACCAGACTCTCCTACCAAGTACAGTCTAAGGCACTGCAGCTCTACTTTTTCAGCTGGCATCTCTGAACCTTTCCAAACTCTTCCCACAAGCTGTTCCCAAAGGCTCCTGCACCACATGGTCAAGTAGAGTTACAGCAATGACCCACTTTTCTGGTACCAAATTCTGTATCAGTTACTTTTGCTGTTGCTGAGACAAAATATCTGGCACCCAAAATTAGAGGGGGAAAGGTTAATTAGGCTCACAGTTTAGAGAGGTTTCAGTCCATAATTAGCTGGCTCCCAGGCAGGGTGGCACATGGCAGATAGCCTCACAGAGGAGACACATTCATTGCAGGCAGAAGGTAGCAAAGCAGCAAGAGACCTTAATGGCATCTATCTGTCCCTTTTATGCTTTAGCTATGATACTAGAATTAGGGCAGAGCCAAACCAATCAGTCACAAATTTGGTAATCACACACTCTTAAATCAATCAGACACTCTGGACCTTTGGGAGAAGATCTAAACACAGTCGTGTGTGTGTGTGTGTGTGTTTATGATCACATGGTGCTCCATATTGTGACCCAAAGGGCAGAAATTCCTTTGCAAGCCAATATTTATCCTCTGGTGGCTAGGAGATTTGCAAAATCTGAGTATGGTAATGAAAATTAGAAACCAGAAATATAAGTTGAAAAATTTTTGTCCCTAGGATAGAAATATCCAATAAATAAAGTAAATGGTGTGTCAGCTCTTTCCCTTTGAAAGACCTGAAAAGTAGGCTTTTCTTGTCCAAAATTGCCATCTAAAATGCACTAAAGTGCATTGAAACTTGACCTCTGAAAGCCAGTTAGCTTGGAAGTTATAAAAGAAAATCAGGTTGTACTCATGTTTCTTAATGATATCCCTTGACAAAATGCTCATTCAAGGTCCAGGTTCTGACAGAGACAGCAGTGCTTCTGAGAGCAGGAAAGGCTCATTTTTGCATACTAATTTAGGAACTGTTTATATGCCCTTACTTTGTACCATGAGCTAAGATCACTGATACTGGTGCTTCCTGTATGTTAAGCTCTGGGTTATGCTGATCCCCAGGCAACCTTCTTTCCTCTCTGAAGCAGCTGTTTCTGATCTTCCAAAAAAAGATCTTGTCAAGGATTGCAGGCATTTAACTCATGCATGAAGCACTAACGTATTAACTTCTAGCTGAAGTCCTGTATGACAAAAAAAGTTTTCATCATTCAAGTAAGTGACTGAGCTCTTACTTTTTCAAAAGATGCTCCCAAGATAATTTTTCTGAGATGCTATCAGACTGTAGTTAACAGACACATGGGATTATTTGAGAGATGTCAGTAGTTTTAACTAGTAGCTGAAAAGAGGTAGCTGTTTATTCCTCTTAGACTCACAGTAGAATGTTAAATCTTCTGCAGGTCTAATATGGTCGATGCAAATAGCTTTTATTTTTTCATTCCAATTTAGCTTTTATTTTTTCATTACAAACTCAAATTCTACTGATAATTTCCAATGCACATGATTTCCTTGAAGTCCTACTGTTGTAGTCAGGTGTTACAGAGAGAACAACTGTGTACAGGACACAGAATTTGTAATACTGTTTTATAATAGTCACCCAAAGTTAAACACAAGAAAGTGCAGGAAAATCTGTCCACAACACTAAAGACCCAGGATATTCAAACAAGGGCCTGGATCCCACAGCAATGTCCTGCAAGAGTCCAGCTAAAGATCCAGAACGTGTGACAATGCCTCCCACAAATCCAACTGGAAATCTAAAAGCCCACAATAAGGACTCACGCCAGTCTATTTTACGGTTCTGTGCCGAGAAGGTCAAAGGTCAGTGGTGGAACTAAAAAGTCTATGCCAGCGGGGTGAAGGAGCTGTGCAATGGGTTGAGGGTTCTACATGGGAGCTGAGAAGTCACGCTTAAAATAAGGAGCGGGTCTGCCCTGAAGAGTACCACAGTCATCCTCAGCGGCAACAAGGTCCTGCGCTCCTCTGACAATGAGAACAGTCAAGCCCAGGTCAGAAAGCCCAGCGTGACGAGCTTCTCCAGCACACATCTTCTCCTCCAGAGTCAGGAAGTGATGCACAATGTGAGGAGCAGAGCTCCCCCAAGGTGAACCACAGCCACTCTCATTGATGAGGTCCCGAGCTCCTCCAATGATAATGGCCAAATCCATATTGGGGAAGCCAGTGTGACAAGCACCTCCAGGAGAACCACTGGCTTGAAACACCAACTCTTGAAAGAACCCACAATGCCTCACTCTTCTTCTCCACATCTCTATTTATGCTGGTAACTTTGTTCAAGTGGACCATCTTTACTCAACACCATGCTGATATAATTCAACTGATGCTAAGTTGACCACCAGTTTTTAATCCATAATACTTAGCAATTATGGATAGTATCTTTTAGTTCAACGACACTTACTTTGAAGAAAATCTGAGCACCAGTAGGATTTCAGTGTTTCCAAGTGAAGCCCTCTCTTTGTGGAGGATCCACACCTCCAGTGCACTTTCAGGGTGGGCAGATACATGGAGGGTCAGACTGGTGGCCTGTGTGCTGGAGACGGAACACGTGGACAGCCACTGCCTAGGCTCCCAACCCTTCACCCAAGGGAAGCACCCTCTCCCATCTTCCCTACCCTGGGAAGGTTTCCCAGCAATTGTGTCACCTGCATCATCAAGTTTTTCTCTCCATTGGCTCTTTCATGCAGATGTTTCTCTGATTTTCAAAGAAAAGCAAACATCATGTTTCGGCCCACTTCTACATTTGATCACGACTCTATTTTCTTACTTTTCTTAGAATTCTTCAGAAGGTTCATATAAACATATTAGAACTAATTTTCCTGCTCCTTCTTGAACCTGTTCCAGTCAGGGTTTTGCTCCCTGCCCCGCCCATCACTCCTCTAGCACTGTTCTGACTGAGGTTATTAGTGAGCCTCATGTTGACAAATACTCATTTCTTGGAATGGGCAGTACTGTATGTCCCCACTGACCACTTCCTTCTCCTTCAAGCATGTTCCTCTCTGGTTTTTCTCCTGTTTCACTGCTTGCAGCTTCTCAGTTGGCTTTGCCAGTTGCTTCTCCTCTCCCTAAATTCTAATTACTCATTCCTTTGACTTGTTCCTTCATTTCATTCATTTCCCTGGTAACATCCAGTCAGTAAGTGCTATGATACCCCAAGTTGTACGTCCAATCTGAATCACTCTCCTGAGTTGGAAACATAGTTTGGAACTGCCTACTTGGCAGCTGCGCTTGGAGAACTAATGGGCATTTCAAACCTAGAGTGAAAAAAAGAGCTCTTATTTTCCACCATCCTTCCAACACTATGGCTTTCCTCACCATGATTAGTGATTACTGCATTCTTAATTCAGCTCAGGCCACATCCTACCAGTCACGCCTGATGCTCGCTTTCTCTCGCACCCTTCCTGGAATCTCGGAACAAACACTAATGTCCCTACCTCTAAAACACAGCCAAAATCTGACCCCATCTGCCAATCTGGTCTCCCAGAGCTTGCTGGGTGTCTGCAGCGGAAGCGTCCTCCTTGGTGTGCTCTCGGCATGGCCAGCACGGGTTGTACCTCAGCTGAGAAGGAACAGGGCACGAGCTCAGACACTCACACAGTGTCCCTTCCCCCTGACTCTTCTGACCTTGACTCCCCCCCAGGCTCTCTAGGTGTCACTGTCTGGGGTAAATTGGGGATTTTGAGCTCACTGGCCAAAGTTCTACTTAGAGATATGGGCTGCTACTTTCTTTCTATGTGAAAAATTTTTTTTCTATCTTTTTGAGGCAGGGTCTCACTATGCAGTTCAGGCTGGACCTGAGCTCACTTTGTAGCCCAGGCTAATCTCAAACTCCCAATGATCCTCCCTCTTCAGCCTCCTAGGGGCTGGGATTACAGGTATGTGCCCCCATGCCCAGCTTCTGTGTGAATATTGAAGAAGATATTTGGGTGGCTCATTACTTTGCTTTCCCAAAATCTTTACTCAAATATTTCTTTCTCAGTTAAGGCCTTTGTTTGCCATTGTACTTGGTATCACAGCCCAATCTGACATTATCTATTATATATCATTATCTATGGTATACCTCTCCACCTAGCATACATTTTTTCACTATTATACCATGTGTCCCTAGAGTTGAATGCATGCTTCATCCAGGAAATGGACTTTTGTATCTTTTGTTCCCTGTAAAATATCCAGATCCTAGAATAGTGGCTGGCACAGAGTAGGTGTTCAGTGAATACTATTGAATAAATGAATTAATGCACAGGATATTCATGACCTGAAATTTTCCTGTAAAACAACATGTACACAGTTTACAGTCAGAAGATCCGGCAGCACTCGAGGTATGTATTCTCAGGGTAGTGGTGGAGGAGCACTTTCATGTGGATCTGGAGGATTCACATTTGTCCTCACTTACTGTGGTCTCCTGCCCATGTTGATTGTGCATTATCCATCTGACTCCAGCAGCCTCCATCTTGGTCCTCTGTGTGAGTTTTCAAAGCAGCAGGAAGGAATTGAAAGGAAAAAAAACTAATGGCGTTTGCATCTGCTTCATGGATGCTCAACTTTAGTCATGTGAACATCTGTGCTTTCCCTCTAGGGCAGTGACGATGAACCTTTTAGAGCTTTCAGGGATACAAACAGCCCCCAGCAGGATGCGTGCCGCAGATTCACTGCCACTGCAGTAGGCGATCACTGTCTCTCACGGCCTTGGCAGATGTCTGGCTCCTGACTTCCAAGCTGCACTTTTAGCTGAGTTCTCCACTGTGTCACTCACATCACTGCCTACTTGACAGACACCACCACTGAGAGCTTTCAGATCTATCTCAGATTCGCCCTTAACAATGATATATTTCTCTCCCTCCCTAACTAGCTATTGTGCATCCCCCGGCCTGAATTCCATTTTCTTCAGTGTGTCTTATAAACATTGGTGTCACAAATCGGGTCAGATATCAGAAATCATTCTAGAACTGCTCTATCTTTACCCCCTTCCCAACAAACCTCTGATTTTTCAAGTTCTGTGAAGTCTATTTTCTAAATATTTCCTATTTTTTCCTCTCATTTTTTCTTTCAGCAGCAGCTATTTATTTATTTATTGTATTTATTTATTTTTTTGGTCTTTTATGATCTCCATATAATCTGACCTTAAATATCCCCGCCACCCTTACCCAACTTAATTCCTAATTCATGTTGCTGATATTACCATCTGAAAGGATTTATTTTATATCCCGCATTGCTTTGACATCTACAGGTCCCAAACCCCTTTTCCTAGCATCTAAGGCCCTTTGGGGTTTGCTCCCTTCCTAACTTTCCATCTACGCCACCTGCTTCTTCTCTCCAGGTGTCCTATGCTAAGTCCTGGCTACAGTGTGTCTTCTTTCTTACATTCTATGGTGTCTTCACCTCAGCTACCTTACTCTTTGCTAAGATGCCTTTCCTCTATCTATTTGCCTAACTGTCCTTACTTTAGAGTGCAGAGCACCATTTGTCTGTTTCATGAAGCCTGTCACGACTTCCCCACACACACTGCATAATACAGCACTTAACAATGGCCTGCAATTATTTCCGTATGCCACCAGACCATGGCCTCTCAAGGACAAAGATTAGGGATTAGTCATCTCTATATCTCTAGCAACTAATATAGTGTATGACGTACAAGGCAGACTCAATAAACCTAGGAACGAGAAGCTGTTAAGAACAGAGCTTCGATTCAGTTTTATTTCCTGTCATTGTCACTCTGTCTCAGGGATTGTGTGCACAATAGCCGCAATCTCATGGGCTTATAATAAAATCACAGTTCTCTGAGCTGTAAATAAGTGAGTCAGTGTCTCTCAGTCTTGCCTAGGATGTATGAATCACAGGGTCAGGAGGTGGTGTGTTATATTTCATGCCATAATATTCATTATGGGACAGAGCTGTACAAACTAGTGTGCCAGTTGTACCAGGCACAGAGCAAGCAAGTGAGTGTCTAAAGCTAACATGCTCACCAAGGGCAGAAACACCACTCACCGACAATATGCAAGCAAGAGGACAAAGTAGCTGCCCCTGAAAAGATGCTAACTCATTTTCTATCTAAAGTTTTCCAAAAGAAGCTTAACATACAAACCAAATCTCTCCAATTCTGTGGTTTCTATTATGTTAAAAAAAGAAAAAAATGTACTTGTTCCACATTGTTAATTTTAGATAACTTCTCCTCCAGCCTTTTGTAAAAAGTGCCCTGCTTGTCTGGACACATTCACAGAGAGATACTGTCAGCTGCAGGACCTCTGCACTGTTCTCTTGATTCTTGGATGACTCTGACACCCTCGGGTGCTCCACCCATTTTTCAGAATGACATCAGATCCATGCTTTCCGCCCTGCATACTTGTCAGTGGCCTCCGCCCCTTTGGACACTCATTCCTGCACACACGCCCTGAATTTATCTTCCTCTGGCTTTTTTCTGTTTTGTAAACATAACTTTTAATCAGTTCCTCCTAATCTGTCATTCCTTGTCATCCCTGAGACCTGAAGATCAAGATTTCCTAACTTGTTTCCTGCAGTTTCTGTCTTCATTCCTTCCTCTTCTGATTGACATCTACTGCCCATCCCTTCTTCCTCTTTATTCCCAATGCCCTTGACTTTTCTGTCTTCTTGGCCTCCTGTTGTACCTGCCTGACAAAATGCCAAAGTTGGGTGAACGCCACTGATCCCACTGTAAATCTTCAGATGACCTGCTGAAGAGACTAACACACCCAAAGGATGTTAAATTGTTTCAATGGACATGTGGCACTGCCCGTGTTTCTTCCTCCACTGTCCTGTCTCCCACCTACTCTCTTCCCACTTCTCTCAAGTATCCAAACTTTCAACCAACACACCCTTTCCCGGCACTCAGTAGATTCTCTTATCTAATTGGGAGTCCTAAAACAAGCACCTGCCCTCCCACAAACACTCTTTTCCAGGTTCACTTTGTGAGTGTTTGGGAGGGAAGGCTTTGTGACTCAGCACCTGGAAACTGCAGCTCCTCCTCCTCACCTTTCCCAACTTGGTTACAAAACCAAATGGCTCTGTGCTGTGGCCTCCTGTTAGAGACGATACATTGTGTCACTTTGAGCAGTTTAGAAATTTTAACCGAGAGACCCAGCAGGGAGCCAGGGTTCTGTCTTCATTCCTTCCTCTGTCTTCATTTGTAAATATCCTCATCCTGTGCAAGAAAAAAGCCCCGAAGCATCCTGGTGGTTGGATCTCATCTGATAGCATCAGTTCCTGGGTCTGCGGGCTGGTGGATCACTTCTGCCTTCTGAGACGCCCTGCTTCTTCAAAGCTATGCAGTGTGCATCTCCACCCCATTGAAGGAAGATCCTTCCACCTTTGGGAGTTGGTTTGGCCATGTGATCCAGACACTGCTCCCCAGGCAATGGAAAGAATGACAGTCAGGCTGGGCATGGTGGTGCACACCTGAAATTCTAGCACTTGGGAGGCTGAGTCAAGAGGATCACTGAGAGATCAAGGGCAAGCCTGGGCTACATAGTGAGTTCAAGGCAAGCCTGTACTACATAGGCTCCAAAACAAAACAAAACACCAAAAAGATAGGTAGCAGAGGAAAGTGGGCATATCTGTCTTGTTGCAGTTTTTGTCTAAGGACTAGAACCAAACTTGAAAGATAGTAACACTACAAGAAGTATTTGAGGCAACAGAGAAAGAAGGCATAAACTGAGAGTCACAACGTTTACTTTGTCTAAACTTTGTACGTTTTTATGTATGTTTTGTAATTTCTTCTGAGAAATGTAAGTAATCCTTGACTTCTCTTTCTTCCTTTAGCCTCTCGTCTAGTCTCTTTGGAGTTCAAGAGAGGGTTCTACAATGTCCAATTATTCTTGGTACTGAAGTTTGGTCCACTCAACTGAAAAAAAGAAGTGTGGACCATGTATTTTAATATGTTATTGGCTAGCATAGATTCTTGCTTCAATAATAATGAAAATGAAAACCAATTCAATAGCACACATTTACAGAACAAATTTACTCTACTAAAGAAACAAAATTAGCTGTCCTGTAGGCAGCCCCAGAAAGAGACTAAGAAGTTGGCTATTCCACAACCAGCCCACTCCTCCAGAGCTACAGAAACACCTAACAAAGGCTGCATTCCACTTGCATGAGATCTCAGAGGAATCCACTATTCAAGGATTTTTCTAAAAAGGGCAAGGGATGCTAGATAGGGTGGAGTCTGGTTATAATGCAGGCACAAGTTTGCACATGGTTCAAAATATGCTTAACAATGTGGTATGCCCCTCTCTAGGGGAATGCCTAGAGATATAATGAAGTTTAGGATCAGTTTTCAATCAGATGTCCCCATTTTTGCTTGTATTGTTTTCATCTAATTTGCTCACACACCCCACCTTCTTATCTCAAGGACTCAGCATCTTTCGTGACTGGCAGCCTGATTTACTTTTTCTCTTTGGTTACCCCTAGTTACAGCTGCCTGCTTGCTCTCTCAGGCTGCTGTGTCAGTGCCCTGCTAATGACCTCCGTCACATAGCCATCATCCCTGCAGAATGCTATATCCCCACTATTAATCCCACACCTTACATTTCATAGCAAATTAACGTGTATTTTGGCAAAAGGAACCAAATGAATGTTAGCATCTTCCATGATTTATGTGGGCTAGCCCCGCCCTGCTAGCATACAAACACATCCTGTTAAAGAGATCTTCAGTTTTGAGGGACAGGAATTCTTTTCCACGCCTAATGGGAAGAGAACAGACCCAGGAACAATATCCCACAGGATGGTAGAGTACACAGCTGTAGATTCACAAGACCAAAAACTCCCATCTTGGCCTACTAGGGTCTGTGAAAAGTAAACAAACAGGTTTCTAGCTCAGATGCACCAGCTGGGCCATATGAGTTAGAGACAGAGAGAACATCTTTAAAGGGGGATTTCTCTTCAGGGCTGTAGGCTTCTTCACCCCTCCATTCCATGATTATTTTGCTCTGTCAGACCACAGTTTTTGTGAAGCATCAGAGAATTGTCCTTTGTCTAATGACCATTTTTGACCTCAGTTCTACAAGTAGACTGGTGTCTCTGAAAATTGACGTGACATCATTGGTATGGGTTAGGGATTAAAATTTTTGATATGTAAATACGTAAAGTTCACAATTTGTGCATGTTATTATGGAAACATGTTATTTGGCTTATTGAGAAACATACCAACAGTCATAACTTGACTGGAAGAAGTTTTTGGGCCAGGATAGTAGGTTTTATGTCAGCCTGTGCAGTCAGCCCCTCAACTGCTGCCAACTGACCATGGTTTGCAATTCAGTGTTACCACTCTCTCGGAATATCTACACCTGTACCCTAGTGTAAATGATAATTTACTTTTCAGTATCTTTGCATTAAAAATATGTAGTAATAAGCTATCAGGAAGTCAGAAATACTTCTGAATTCATTTTAGTTTATTAATCACAATGGCATTCATTTATTTTTATAGTTTATTAATTTGTCCTACTGAAAATTTGTTCACCAAGTCTGAAGATTCGGAGACCCCTAAAATCCTTTACTAGGACTCACTTTCCAGTCCTACCAAGTCTGCTTTCTTCTTTCAGTCCTAACTTATCTGTGAGCTACTGTCACCTTTTACCTCACCTTAGAAATACATTCTCCCTGATTTCTTTTCACTGTTCTTCAACAACTTTCATCACCTGAGAAATGTCTCATGCTCATTCTTCAGTATGTTCTTAAACATTCAGCAGGGTACGATTCAACAAATTTTAAACACAACGAACACCTGTTATGTGACAATTACCGTGCATGACATACCCATGCACAATTACAATTAATGTTCACAGTAACACTGTGAGGATGATATAATCTTCGCCACTTGACCTAGGATGAATTGAAGAAGTGGTTAAGTTGCAGAGTTTTTAACTAAGGAGTCCTGGCTTCCAAACACAATTCAAAGCCTCCAGTCTGTGCGTTGTATAGTTCTGGTTACGGCACCAGGCAGCACACTTTCTTCATCGATTTATAGTCTCGTTACTTACTGGAAGAGGGCAGTAAGTACAAGAAAAGATGACCGAGCACATCAGAAGCAATTGTTTTACCTTAAATACAAATGTAGTTTATCCAACATTTTAAAAAGTAGGTCAAGCATATTTTCCCTGATCTACACAGTAGGGATTCCTGCACACATCCAGAGTTACTGAATAAAAGCTTTCCAAATCACACAGTAGAAATGCTGTAGTTACTTCAAATTTCATGCCTGCTAAGCCTTACCAGTGTATGTTGGCCTCTGTGGAAGGCCCTGTAACCAGGCAAACACGATATTGCCATGGCACTGGCTCTCAGAGCAAAATAAGGCCGCAAGGTCTTTGGGGAGCTGAGGCCACTTTGGACTTCAGATCTAACTGGAGTCTGAAGAAGTCAACCACGAAGCGCCCACACACACATCCACAAAAACAAACCTGGCTTCCACCTCCAGTATTCTACATGTGTAATTTGTTCTTCTGCGATAGCAGAGTGGAACTCCAAGTTTAAATGCTTATTTTGGGAAAGCAAGATTGATTTATTTTATCAGAATAAATACCTAAAAATAAGTCAAAGAGGTGGATAGCTGTGCTCCCTCTGGCACAAGGAAGATCTTCCATGGGAAGAGGGCTAGGAGAGCAGCACACAGGACCCAGGCGCGAGTGTTGCAGGGTGAGTGGGTGTCATTATTCAGGTGTGAGCACACCCAGCACACATTGCCAGACCCTTCCATGTGTTTCAAGCCTGTATGAGACCGAGACCAGCCAGAAAAAAAGAAGGCATGTGTGTCCAGCTGGAATTTTTAGTTACCTCTGAAACAAGATTTAAAAAAAAAAAAATTTCCCAAGCACTTCTAGCCCAGCACAAAATCCTGGGCTGAGAAATGTGAATTATAGACTCAAACCTCACATTATCTATTAGGCTTACTTTAGGAAAGTCAAAGAATAATAAAATTACAGCCTCAGAAGAAACTTCAAAATTTTCTTCATCCCATCACTGTGTTCTGAAACCTGTCCGTGCTTCAGTTTTTCTAGTCTGTTGAATGCATTGAACCAGTCCCCTGCCTCTGTACAGAACTGTAATGAAACAGAAGACAGGAGAGCAGGAGAGTGTCTCACTCATGCCCTTTTCTTCTTTGGGATCCTAATGCTATTTATTAGTATTTCTACAGCTGCTTTTTTTCCTTTTTTTTTTTTTTTGTGCTTAGGCTTGTTTGTTCTACTGTATCTTTCCACCTTCATTGTGAAGGTGAGAACCTATATTAGCTAGCAGGTCAAGAGCCTGAAACATATTATTTGTTGAAGGTGTGATAACAAGTACTATGCACTCCATGAACAGGAACTTTAACTAGCAGGATACCATGTGAACTGTCCTTATATGTGGGTAGCATTCGTCCATTTGAGGAAACTCAGGATCAGAGGCTAAGCAGCTGCCCTAGAATACACAGTCAGAAAGTCATCAAGTAGAGACCACACTCAGATTTCTCTGGCGCCAATAACATTCTTTTTTCTGTACAAACTTACTGGATTAAGTTAAAAGTGATTTGGAACTTTTAGACACAATTATGACAACCACTGCATTTTTGCATGAGACCTAGGGGTGGCTGCAAGAAAAATCAGAAAAAACAATGGAAGAAAGATCCTATTGAAACCAACTCTGAAAAAAACTGAAACTCTATTATATCTTTTCTCTTTTCTTTTCTTTTCTTTCTTCTTTCTTTCTTTCTTTCTTCCTTCCTTCCTTCCTTCCTTCCTTCCTTTCTTCCTTTCTTTTTCTTTCTTTCTTTCTTTTTGTAGTAGGAATTGAAAGTCTTACTAAGTTGCTAAGTTGCCCAAGCTGAGTTTAAACTTCTGACACTCCTGTCTCAGTCGCCCAGAATGCTGAGATTACACATGTGCACCACCATGCCTGGTTTATCATATGTCTTATATTCTAAAGATACAGCACAGGAAATTTCATTCAATCTTATCTGATATCCCTTTCCTCAACCTCACTGGCATTCAATGTTTTCTGACTCCTCTTTGCATAGTTTAAAGAGGCATAAATTTAAATTAAAAAATTAAAGTCTTTGTATGTCTTCTAATTTATACTCTTCCGATCCTCTTACCTCTTCTGCCTTTCTCTCTCCCTCTCCCTCTCCCCCACTTCCTCATCCTCTCATCCTCTCGTTCTCTGACTGTGCAAGGGGCTCAAGTGAGGACTGGCTCTCAAAGCTGATTCCATAATGAGTGGAAAGCTACAAACCATGCCCTCAGGGAGCTCTTGAACCCGGCTCTCTGCAGCATATACACTTTCACAGGCAGCGGCCACCAAGGATACCTGGCATTAAAAGCAGTTGTGGTTTTAAATGGCAAATCCTCTAGGAAAAGACTGTTTATATCTTTCTCAGGTTTTTCTACAACTTTTAACTCTTCTTTAGCTGCTACTCTTTAAATTGCTATTGCTTAGAAAAAAAGAGTCTACCTGAAGTAAAGTTCTAAAGAACAAAAAATATACCGAGCAAATGAAACACGAACCCCTTATGCTTTTGATCCACTTACCCTTCATTGATTGTCTGCTGTGTGCAAAGCTTTCTACAGTGCATTAGCTCTTATTCCCATTCCGATCCAAAACAGACTGTCAGAGAGAGCTATGCAGCGATATCTAGACTTCCCCAAACTACATTCATTTTTTGCTTCTGTTTTCTTCTACAAACTCCTGAAAATCTTTACATGAGTGTCTTTATGATGTGTGGTCAAATAAAAACAAAAACAGAGAACAGTGAATGCTGTTGTCGAGGGCTATCTAGTGGAAATGCAGACCTGTGAAAACATTACCTTCTGTGTCTTTTTATTCACTGAATCTGGCATTGAGCAACTTCTGATTCTTCTCCAGAGTCAAAATGACAATGAAAAGCGATCGTTCTGAATCGATTCAGGACATTAGGGCAGCCACAGTAGTGCAACTAAAGACACTCAGGAAAGAGGACTTCTAGAACTTCAGAAAGTGGCAAGAATGGTGAGATCAGTGTGTTCAAAGCAAGGGCGAGTATTGCAAGGAGGATTAATGGCAATGTGCCTTACGTAATTCATTTTTAAAAACATTCATCTTTAAAAGTAATGAGTTTTGTGTTGGACATACAACACGCCCAACATAAAACTGACTACTTTAAAAATAACGCTAGGCATAAAAGTAATCCAAGTTTTGTCCTAGGGAAGTACCATGATTCATGATTTATTCTGGAGTATGTTTCACATCATAATGTAAATAGATCCATAGCCCAATCTCATTATTTTTATTGACTATAGTTTTCCCAAGAGAACTAATATTTATTCTTTTTTTTTGGTACTGGGGATCAAACTCACAACCTTGTACTTGCCAGGCAGGTGCTTAGGCTACTGAGCTAAACCCTTGCATTAATATTTATTCTTTGATCAAACCCAAATATTAAAAATCAATACAGTACATATAAAATTGAAATACATCTGTGTGTGAATGTTTGAGGGCACTTTTCACTTTGGAATTTACCCCATATCAATCCTCATTTACCAGCCACAAAAGTCTTGGCATTTCAGCCCACTGACCAAAATGAAAATGCTGTGTGGTCATATGGTGAGCCACCTACCTCCTGCTCCTGCACACACACACACACACACACACACACACACACACACAGAGTAATCCAGGGCTGCTCAGCTCTAGACATCTGAATTTTGTTCTAAGTTTTGATTAGACAGAATTGGCTCTAAGAAGAAGAAATGGCGTCAAAATCACCTATTACATACTAATATGGATTTCACCAACACTAAGCAAATTTGAAAATTGTACAGTAATGGATAAAATAGAGAGGAAAACTCACTTCTAACTGAAGTATCAAAAGAGATCATTCAGAGAAAAGAAAGAAAACATGGAAACAAAACTTTGCAAATGGGGTGGGGAGAAGGGGTTGAAAGGAGGGTAGGGAAATGGGAAAAAAAACCAAATTCTATCACATACAGGTACAAATTCTCTATGATGAAAGTGATCATTATATATGTATAAGATATACCTATAAAATGTAATTAAAAAATAAATAAGTAAAAGTGACCATTCAGATTTTGCTGTGTTCTTGCTATGGCAAGCATAAGCACTGAAACGACACCCAGGATTTGGAGGCAGATTTACTTACATCAACAGGCATTGTTCGGGATCATTCCCAGAATATGAGGCCCTGATCTCGTGTGGTCTAGGGCTCATATGGGATAAGCAAGCAGAAAGTGCAGAGGCAGAATGGCTTGTCATTGCGGATTGGTTTATACAATGTGCATCATATTGACCAGTTGTTTCTAAGAGGCCGGAGCAACCGGGACTGGAACAGGAACTATCACCTGGGCAACTAAGAAACCAAAGTATGCTGGCCTGGGGACCATTTTCTGTTACAGTCTCTCTCAACTCTTTCTCTTTTATTTTTTATGTATTATATTGTGAACTTTTATGTGAATAAAAAAATCTTAAAATAATCATATTGTGACAGAGACCTCTGTGGGGACAAAGGACAAGAACACTCCTGGGTCCCAACCTGTGATGCATTAAAATATGGTGTATGTCTTCTATCCCTCCTCCCTGTCGCAAACAGTCTTACCACCCTCCCCAAACAGGTGCCTCAGTAAAGCCAGTGTATTCTCACCACAGCATTCCCGAGAATAAACTGTATGATAGGGCTCAGTGGCACGGTACCTGCCTGGTAAGTGTGAGGTCCTGAGTTCAATTCCCATACAAATAAACAAATAAACTGGATGAGAAAATAAAACTGTTGTGGTCATCTCAGAAGGACAGAGGACAAACTCCCAGGTCCTGATTGTTACTCATTAAAAGGTAGGTCTGTGTTTTCTTCCAAAAACCTGCTTTTTAAAAAAACAGTGACACTTCACTTGGGCCTACAGAGACTCAGTGGGTAACTAAAAGCACAGTAAAGATTGTCACTGTTGCCTTCTTTTGTATTCATCTCGTTTGTTAGTTTAAGACTTTGGGTCAGATCCTGTCCTGCTTGGCATATACCCATATTCATCATTTAGGGAGTGTTTTCTAAACTCTTTTAACACAAGGTTGATTAGCCCTAAATTTACATCACTTATCTCATCCCCTTCAAGACTAAGGACATCAAGATAAGGCTTGCAGGGACATTCAACACTAGTGGTCTTGGGTCACTGCCCTGAACCTGCAGTCACCTTGGATTCCAGAAGAGCTTCTGAAAACCCAAGACTGCACCACAGGGAAGCAACGTCTCATGGAGCCTGGATTCCTCTCCAGTGCAAGGTCTTCCCAACAGCCACCCTGCAAAACCAGAGCCCATATGCTGATCGACCAGACCCTAGCCAGAGTCAGCAACCCTTTAAAAACTGGCCTGGCTCCTTGTTAAATATGCCAGCCTGATCTTCCTCATCAGAGCTATGTGCCCCCAGCTCCTCAAGTTGAAGTCCCTTCCCCACTGTCTCTTACTAAGTGTGCCTAATAAATCAGCCTATGCCTCTCATTGTTGTGTCCTGCAATGCTTTTTGTTATAATAAATCCAGAACTCACCTGGGCCCAGTTGGAATCCCAGTCTCTCCTTTAGAACCCTGCCCACTGATAATGCAACAATCTACTTCTAACTGGTCAACAGTTTATTAATCATTCTTCTATTGTTGGCTGCTTAGATTGTTTCCAATGTTTTGTTACTTTAAAGGAGGCAGAGATAAATATGATATATATATATATATATATATATATATATGTGTGTGTGTGTGTGTGTGTGTGTGTGTGTATTTTGATACTTTAATCATTTTGGAGCTGGGTATGGAGGCACACCTGTGCTCTCAGTACTCTGGGAGGCTGAGGCAAGAGGATAGCAAGTCTGAGTCCAGCCTCTACAATTTAGCAACTTAGCAAGACTCTGTCTCAAAACCAAAACCAAAGCCAAAGCAGCAACAACAACACAAGGGCTGGAGATATAGCTCAGTGCAAGTGCTCTGGGTTCAATTCTAGTACTCTCCCCCAAAATAGATAGATAGATAGTTGGCCTCATCTTACACCACACAAAATCAACTCAAAATGGATTAAAGCCTTGAATATAAAGCTCTGAAACTATAAACTTTCAGAAAGAAAACATGGTGGGAAAGTTCTCTAATGCTGATTTTGGCTTGGGCATGATACCAAAAGCATAGGTATTAAAAAAAAAAAAATAGACAAGCAGGATTATAGCAACCTAAAATCTCCTGCCCAGCTAAAGAAACAATACAATCCAAAGGGAACCTATGGACTGGAAGAAAATATTTGCAAACCATATATTTAGTAAAGAGTTAATATCTAAAACACATAGGAAACTCCTGCAACTCAGTAGCAAAAACATAAACAATAACATCAACAACAACAAAACTCCAAATAATGTAATTAAAAATGGGCAACTGAATGGAGATTTATCTGAAGAAGATATTAAATTGCCAACAAGTATGTGGAAATGTTCTCACATTTACTGATCGACAAGGAAATGCAAATCAAAATCATTGTGAAATATCTACTCTATTAGAATGGCAATTTTTTTTTAGAAAAAGGAAAGAAGTATTGATAAGGATGTGGAGAAATGGCTTTTTGTTGGTCAATCACACCTTAATAAAAAATTTAAAAATAATTTAATTGAGGTGGAATCTCAAAAACTATTACATCAAAGGCTTTCGATATAAATTTACATATTAATTTCCAAACGACTTGTACCAGGTTACAATCTTGTGAGAAAGCAATCTTACCACACCCTCAAATTTGCATTCACTGATTATATCTGGATCACTGAGCTAGGAGGAGTATGGCAGGGAAAGATTCCTGAGTTCCCATCAGTCTCTGACAATAGACTCATTGTGTAAGAATTTACAGTATTTTGTTCCTTCAGAAATTTAAATTTAACGTAATATGGAGCCTCTTCATAAAATATTTCCAAATAAACTAGATAATATTTCCTTAGAAAAACTGCTACACCCAATGAACTGTGCCTGGTGTTGTGGAAAATACCATCCTTGCCCTCAAAATACCTATCCACCAGCAGGAGAGGTGACATACCTGTCTTCTGCGGTTTTCACTCCATGATCTTTTGTATTAGTTACACAGCTAACACAAAACAGAAAGTAATAAGAGACAGAGAAAAGATACAGAGTTAATGAGAGGGCAGAACACAAGAAAACCCTTGGTGAGCTGGGTTATCTAATGTCTATTTCTTTGGGTCTTGTCCTTTTTGTATTTGGAGGACAAAGTACTAGAGATAGAGTTTTAGAGCCTTAAGATGTCTTTACTGAAGAGTAGCAGAAATAGGACTTCCTATAGAAAGTTTGGATTTTTCAAAGTTTATATATATGATGAGGTCTTGTAATTATGTTCATCATATTCTGCTAGTATACTTTCCACAGTGTTTCAGATAGCAAGAACAAATATAAATGCTCTATTTTGCAAATATTGTTGTTACTTGTATATTTTAAGCTCACTCTTTTCCCTAACTTTAGTAAAGATGAAATTGATTCCTGAGGTGGGGTCAAACAAAAGGAAAGACTGAGACCTTGACCACTAGGATCCCAGTTGTCTGCAAGTATGTGAGAGAAAAAAAAGAAGAAAAAGGAAGAAAGAAAGACAAAGCAAGCAAGCAAGCCATCCAGAAGGAAAGAGAGAGAGAGAGAGAGGAGAGAGACAGAGAGAGAGAGACAGAGAGAGAAAGGGAGAAAGAAATTAATTTTATCTGAGTGGCAGTCAGCTGTCACTGCTTTTACTTCCGAGATATACAGGTACATTATTGAATGAGTTAAGTTGCTGGCCACATGTAGCTATTTAAATGTACTTTTAAATTAATGCAAAGGGAATAAAGTTCCAAATGTAGTTTCTCAGCTGTACTAGTCATGTTTCGATGCCTCCATAATCTACATAGCTAGTGGCTGACACACAGGGCGGAGCACACGAACAAAATTCCACCGTTGCAGTAGGTTTAGTGTTGGGTGGTGTAAGCTCACACAAACTGTTAAGTAGTTACACAAGCTCCTAGAAATTGTGCAGTTGTCCAGAATTTAGAAATTTTGTAATTACAGAAGCAATACCCAATCTCTAGGGGTTGAGAGTGCAGGCATGGTTCTTGTGCTTTCTGGAGCATAATTAGCATTGAGATGTCTAAACCTATGAAGGTTTTCTAGCTATCAAGATCCTATGTCCAAATTTACCTGAGTGGTCCCAGTTCGCACCTGTTTTCCTGGCACAGTTCTCCCTTTTGTTCTTACCATATCCCTGTTTGGATGGCAAATTATAGGGTCGCCCTATTTATAGTTTCTTTTTCTCCTGCCTTATTGAAACTTTGTAGACAAGCGAAACAAATGCCTGCTCAATGCTCACTCCCTAAAATTAACTTGGCCCAACTCACACTTGGATGTCTGTGGTTACAGACTGAAACTGCTCCCCACATCCAGAGAGCCAGTTTGCTGTGGCAGAGTCCAGGCATCACTCTTGGGCTTCAGTCTTGATCGTTCTTAAGTATGGACAATCAGAGGCAGCACTGTCTAGAACAAAGAAATATATGAACGATGGAGGGAGACATAAACTACACCAAATGCTTGTATGTATTTACTTTCTGCATTAACAGGTTTTCCTGAGAAAAAGGAGGCTCAATATTGGAAGAAATGCAGAAATAGAAAACAGTATTTAGTGAGAACGGACGTGGGAGGCAGAACACAAGTGTCTCTTGCTAGTTTAGCTATTTATATGAACCTGAGTTTCCCGTTTATATCTTGTCCCTGAAGAATTCAGTTTTCTAGAGGGAAAAGTTGTAAATTTAAAGTGTTCTTCATTTGTGCCAGTTTGAACCTCTGAACTTCTTTCAGCTTTGCAAAAATGTAAGTCTCTCTCATACTTCCTTTGAATGTGTATATTCTTCATTCCTTAGGTCTCAGCATATCACCTTCTCATGGAAGTTTCCCTTGATTCTTCAAGTCAGGTTAAGGGAGCTCATGTTCTGTATTCCACCTCATCAAAGCATTGAGCTTTACTGTCCTATTTACTTGGCCAAATTACCCTGCAGACTTATGCTGTGTGAGGGTAAAATTTGTATCTGTTTTATTTGTTTTATTGCTGTTGTAGTCAGGGGTTGCAAGGAGAACAATTACATACAGGACACATAATTTATAGTATTATTTATAATGGTCACCCAAGGAGCCAAGTACAAAGAAAGTGCAGGAAATCTGTCCACAATACTAAAGACTTAGAAAATCCAGCCAAGGGCCTAAATCTCATGGCAATAACCTGCATGAGTTCAGCTGAAAACCTAGAGCCCACGACAATGACCCATGCAAGTCTGTCTCAGGGATCTGTGCTGGGAAGGCCCAAAAGTCGGTGGTGGAAGCTAGAAAGTCTGTGCCAGTGGGGTGAAGGGTCTGTGCCAGCAGGACAAGGGTTCTACCATGGAGCCAAGAAGTGATGCTCAAAATAAGGACCAGGGTTCCCCTGTAAACTACTACAGCCATCCTCAGTGACACTGAGGTCCTGAGCTCCTCCAATAATGAGAACAGTCAAGTACATATCAGGAAGCCAGCGTGACAAACTTCTGGAGCTTAAATAGCACACATCTTCCCCTCTGGAGCCAGGAAGTGATGCTTAAAGTAAGGACCAGAGCTCCTCCAAAGTGAACTGCAGCCATTCTCAGTAGCAAGGTCCCGAGCTCCTCTGATGATAACAGCTGACTTTGTATCAGGGCAGCCAGCATGACAAGCTCCTCCAGGGGAACCAACAGATCCAAACAACAGCACTTAGGAGAACCCACAACACTACTCTTCCTCTCCATGTCTCCTTTTTATGCTGCCAACAGTCCTTAGGTGGGCCACTCATGCTCAGCACCACGTTGATGCTGTTCAGCTGGTGTTTAAATTGACTATCAGTTACCAATCCACTACAACAGCTCCTGCCCTAGAACAGAAGCCACATAGTTGATGTTCAGTTATATCCATGGAGTGAATGAATGAGCACAGCTGTGTGAACATCTTTGTGTGCAACAACTGTAGAGCCAAGGAAGGTCTGTTTTGAATTGTGAAGAAGCACATGGTTAAGGCCAAAATACAATGACTGTAATTCAAGGCAAAGTAAGTTTCACAAAAGAGATACAGAAAATTCTGTAGTAATTCAGAGGAAAATAATGGCATTTTGAAATAAGAAAAGACTTCTCAGAAAAAGAGACTTTTGCAGTAGGTCGTCGAGGAAGGTGAGAATTTAAATCTGCAAAGATGGGTGCTCCAGAGGCTCTGAACTCGCAACCAGATGCAAGGTCCAGCTGACGCCACACTCTGGGGTTCACTCTGCCTAACTGTCTGGGTCCCGGAGGTCTCGGCCCCCACTCAGTAAGGCGGAGGCTCCAGCAGCACAGTCCGGGAGTGTGGCCTCAATAGCTGCACAGAGGATCCAGCTCTACCCAGTCCCATGTCTCAGCGCAACCCACCAGGGGAATGCCCGGTCAACCTTGCAGGACACAGAGGTACTGAACCCAGCCCAGCCCAGAGCCCCAGAGCTGTTCATCAGGGACTGGCCAGCGTAGCTACAGGGCCTTAGAGGACTTGAGCTCTGCCCATCAGAGCACAAGGCACAAGCTCCATTGTCCAAGGTTGCGGCCTGCACAGCAGGTCCTAGAGGTTGCTCACCTGCCCAACCAGGAGCAAGGCCCCAGCACTATAAGCCTGGGACTTGCCCAGGCTTGCCAGGTGCAGCGCTTCAGAGGCTCTGAACTTGCAGCAACCAGACACAATGTCCAGGTGGCGCCACACTCTGGGGTGTGCTACACCTAGCCGCCTGGGTCCTGGAGGTCTCAGCCCCGAACCAGCAAGGTGGAGGCTCCAGCAGCCCACTCCAGGAGTGCGCAGAGGATCCAGCTCTACCCAGGCCCACATCTCAGCACAACCTAACAGGGGAATGCCCGACCAGACTCTCAGGACACATAGCCCAGCACCCCAGAGCAACCCAGCAAAGTACATCAGGGGAACACGTGGCCAGCCTCACAAACCACAGAACACAAGTGTCCAGCACCATAATCTGGGAGTGTGCCCTGGTTAGCCACGGGGATATTGGAGAATTGAAGCTCTACCCAACACAGTGTTCCAGTACAATTCATTGGGAGGCTGCCTGCCCACCCACACAGGTCCCAGAAGAAAATGACAAAACGAAAAACTAAGAGGCAGTCTCAATCCCCCAGCACACTGAGAACAAACACAAGAGACACTGAAGTGGAAGACATTGGGAGTCATCCAACTGAACTTTCTGAAATGATACCAAATGCAGTAAAGAAACAACTCCATAAAGCTATAGAGAAACTCAAATCAGAAATAATCTCTCAGCTAAAAAATGAAATGACAATCATTAAAAAAGAAATGTGTGTATCTAAAGAAAATCAAGATAAAAATAGAAGAACATAAGAAAATGATGGAAATTACGAATGAATAAAAAAAGACACAAATAGAATGCATGAAACAGATTCAAAGGGATATTCAGAAAATTAAAAATTCCATGGAAATTTGGCAAAACTGTTTGAATGAACCTGAAGATAGAATATCAGGACTTGAAGACAGCATGGAAGCTTATGATTACAAAAGAAAAGATTTCTTAAAAACAATAAGGAATCAAGAAACAACAATTCAACAGCTGCAAGATGATGGCAAGAGAAATAACCTAAGATTAATAGGTGTAAATGAAAAAACAGGGGTCAATACTAATGACCTGCAAAGACTATTCACAGAAATAATAGCAGAAAACTTTCCAAACATGGGAAGAGAATCTGATATACAGAGAAGTGAGGTATGCAGAACCCCAATTAAACATAACCAAAATAAATCTTCACCCAGACATATAATAGTAAGGGTATCAGAAATACAGCACAAGAACAAAATATTAAAAGCTGTCAGAGAAAAGAAACAGAACACCTATGAAGGAAAACCTATCAGAATCATGGCAGACTTCTCAACACAAACCTTTAAGTCAAGAAGAGGTTGGAGTGAAGTATTTCAAATCCCGAAAGAAAACAACTTTCAACCCAGATTGATGTACCCCGCAAAACTACCCTTAAAAATCGATGGAGAAATAAGATTCTTTCATGACAAAGAACAACTGAAGAAATTTATGGCCACCAAACCAACACTACAAAGAGTACTGGAAGACACTCTAGAAAGAGACAAAGATAGCTACAATCTTAAGAACAACGACAAAAGGAAATCACTAAGCAGGGCAAATAATTAAACAAAAAATGTAGAAAACCAACAACAGAAAGATATCATGACAGGGATGAGCCAGTACATATCAGTTATATCAATCAATGTAAACGGTCTCAACTCACCAATAAAAAGAAACAGACTAGCAGAGTGGGTTAAGAAACAAAACCCAACAATATGCTGTGTACAAGAAACACACTTCACTCAAAAGGAAATTCATAGGCTAAAAATCAAAGGCTGGAAAACAATACTCCATGCAACAGGAACCCAGAAAAAAGCAGGGGTAGCTATTATGTTTGCAGGCAATGCAAACTTCAAACCGAGAATGATCAAAAGAGATAAAGAAGGTCACTACGTGCTTGTTAGGGGAAAACTTCAAGAGGAAGAGATTACAATCATAAATATATATGAACCGAATATGGGAGCACCCAACTATGTAAGACAATTCTTAATAGACATGAAAAACCAAATAAACAATAATACAGTTATAACAGGGGACAGTAACACCCCACTGTCACAGAGAGACAGTTCAACCAAACAAAAAATCAGCAAAGAAATAACAGAACTCAATCAAACTTGTGAACAAATGGACCTAGTAGATGTGTACCAAGTACTCCACCCATCAGCATCAGAATACACATTCTTCTCAGCTGCACATGGGTCATTCTCTAAAATAGATCATATACTGGTCCACAAAACATGCTTAAGTAAATGCAAAGGAACTGAAATAATTCCATGCATATTATCTGACCATAGCACAGTAAAATTGGAAATGAATGACAAAAAACCTACAAGAACACCATAAACACATGGAAATTAAATAATACTCTCCTAAATAACCAATGGGTCACAGAAGAAATTAAAGAAGAAATTAAACAATATCTAAAAATGAATGAAAATACAAATACAAATTACCGGAACCTGTGGTACACAATGAAAGCAGTCCTCAGAGGGAAATTTATAGCACTCAACTCCCACATCAGAAAAATGGAAAGAACACACATAAACAACCTAATGCTGCACCCCAAACTTCTAGAAAAAGAAGAGCAAGTCAAGTCCAAAGCCCAGAGAAGGGAGAAAGTTATCAAGATCAGAGTAGAAATTAATGCAATTGAAACTAAGAAAACAATACAAAGAATTAATGAATTGAAGAGTTAGTTCTTTGAAAGAGTAAATAAAATTGATAACCCCCTAGCCAACCTTATCAAAAAGAGGAAAGAATAAACTCGGATTCATGCAATAAGAAATGAAAAGGATAAAATCACTACAGACCCTGTGGAAATACAGAAGATCATCAACACCTACTTCGAAAACTTTTACTCACATAGATTTGATAACACAGAAGACATGGACATATTCCTAGAAACCTATGAATTACCAAAGCTGAATCAAGAAGATGTAAAACTGCTGAATAGCCCAATTTCAGCTAATGAAATTGAAAATGTAATTAGGACCCTACTAACAAAGAAAAGCCTGGGCCCTGATGGATTCACTGCTGAATTCTACAAGAAATTTACGGAAGACTTAATGCCAACACTCCTCAAACTCTTCAGTGAAATTGAAAGGGAAGTAAGTCTCCCTAACTCATTCTTGGAAACAAGTACTACCCTAATACCAAAACCAGAGAAAGACCCAACTAAAAAAGAAAATTACAGGCCAATCTCCCTAATGAACATAGATGCAAAAATCCTCAATAAAATACTGGCAAATAGGATACAGAAAGTTATCAGAAAGATTATACACCATGATCAAGTGGGATTCATCCCAGGAATGCAGAGATGATTCAACATATGCAAATCAATAAATGTGATACACCATATCAACAGGGTCAAGGACAAGAACCACATGATCATCTCAATAGATTCAGAAAAAGCTTTTGACAAAATCCAACACCCAATCATGATAAAAACCCTACAGAAAATTGGAATAGATTGTCTCTACCTCAACCTGATGCAAGCCATATATCATAAACCAACAGCCAACATCTTACTAAATGGAGAAAAACTGAAAACTTTCAACCTAAAGTCAGGCCCAAGATAAGGATGTCTCCCTAGTGTAAGAAATTGAAAAAGTATATATGATCCAAAATGTACAATAAATACTATGTAAGGGTAAAAAACTGCTCAAAGAGCAAAAGTAATTGGGAAGGGAAAAGGGGGAAAGGGGGAAGGGAAAAGGAAAAAGATATAAATCTGTATATATGTACATGTAAGATAACTAAAACATACTGCTGAATGTATTAGCTATTGAGAAAGAATGGTTAATATTCATATGATTAGATCAATTTTACATGTCTATATCTGTTAATGTAAACAAACATTTTGAAGGTAACGATATGCCATATTGCAACCATTGTCAAGTTTCTATCATCCTGTTTTGTAAACCTATAATGTTACTGTTGTGCATTTGCTCCAGTCATTTGTTTGTCTCTTTTGCTTTTTGTCTTTCTTATATGTGTCTTTTTTCTCTTAAATAAAAAAAATAAAAATAAATAAATTGGCAAAGATCATTAATTTACAATTAACATTCAATTTATGATCAACCTGCTCTATATAGGAAGATTCTGTTTTAAGCTTTAATTTAGTAAGAAGACAAATAAGATTTAGTTGTCTTAAAGAGGTCATTGACAGCCAGGCACAGTGGTGCACGCCTTCAATCCCAGCACTTGGGAGGCTGAAGTAGAAGGAGTGTTGTGAGTTCGAGGCTGACTTGGGCTACAACACGAGCGCAAGGCCGGCCTGAGCTACATGGTGTGACACTGCCTCAAAAAACTAGGCCTGGGAGTTTGGCTCAGTGGCTTAAGCGCCTGTCTGGCAGGCGTGAGGCTGTGAGTTTGATCCCCGGTGCCCCCCCCCAAAAAGCCATTGACATACTAAGAGATATGGTATAAGGCAAATATATTCCATGGTAGAGTTAATGTAAGCAGCGCTGTAGGCGCTCAGAGGTGGGAGGGTGGAGGACAGAGCCAGAAAAGGATGAGGGATGGATTCAGGGTGTTTTTTCCACTAGGGTGGAGGACATTAGAGGAAGCCTCGCAGCTGTGGGGTTTAATGAACTTTTCAAAACTTGCCTTTGTTTCCTTCTGTTGCTTGGTAACTCTCAGTGTGGCTCATGAGATGGTCACCACTGGGAACAATTTTTTAAAGGCTAAACTTTAAATCCTCCACTTACACACAGACTGCACTTGTAAAATTCACCTCCAGATGAGTACCTATTTGGGCAATGACCTTGGTCATGTTAAGAGCATTTCAGTCAGATTTTTGCCTTGCCTTTAATGTTTTCTGTGCTGTACCCTCATAGGGTAATTGCTGGACTCTTAGTGTTAGTAACTCCCAGGGACATTTTCAGCTGGTTTCTTCCAAAGGGAGCTATGACTGGTTAGACTATACTTCAAATGAGATCTGTTTATTTCCCAGTCCCTCTTGGACTTCCACTTTGGGAACTACAGGCTATGCAGCTTTGCAGTCCCAGTGTGTATACGCAAAGTGGCATGCCTACCCCTGCTGGATGCCTCAGCCCTGGGGATCCTGTGAGGTCGCTCAGCAGCAGCCTGCATAGAAGATTTAAGGGACAGTTAAGCAGTTTTCTAAAATCATCAATTAACCTAAAGCTGATACATGGGTTCAGATCCTTGCCGTGAACTCAAATACACTGTGTGTGTGTGTGTTGGTGTTGGAGCATCATGTTCAAGTGTGACTACTGACATGACAAACTTGAGAAATCCCTGAATCATTAGCATAATCCCATTTAGTTAACAGCCTCTAATACAGACCACTGGAAGGGATAGTACCAGTATGAAGCAGCAGTTTCTAAAACATCTTCAAATACATCAAGGCCCAAAAAATGCTCTCTGGTATACATTACTTTCCCCAAAAAAATTGTCCTGGAAAGATGGAAAAGTTAACACTGAGTATATATTTTTCTTGGAAGAAGGGATTTCCTAGGAAGAAGAAATGTTAAATTATGAATATTCTGCTGTTCTAGAACTAAGGAGGATGTAATGACGAGATCATCTCTAAGAGCTCAAGTCCACCCTTTATCGAGAGGAGTAAGGCAATTTACAAGCACCAGGTAATGGCAATCCATCTGTGATGTCAGCATGAAGTGATTTTGGAATCTTGCTCCATTCTACAAGAGCAGATGCTCTGCAAATGGAATTTGTGGAAACTCTAGGAGCTTTATTAGTTTAAAGCAGGCAGGCAGCTACATACACTAACAACACCAAAACATTCATTATCCTGTTAATTTAAGCATAGCTGATGTGAAATCTAAATATAAAATATTTCGGAGCAGAAATACTACCCTCCTGCTAGCTCTGATGTCCCTGAGCGTAAACAGCCCACCCAAGCACAATTATGCTGATCAAGTCTTGTATGAGTTGTAAACCAGATGAAATACAATGGGAAAAGCATCTTTCTTATTAAAAAAAATCTGTGATTTTTTCTTTGGCTAATTCATGCAGAGGGTTTGTTTTTTTGTTTTTAATCCTTTAAAACATACACCAAAGTCCAAGAGTATGAGCAAAGGGAAAAGAATACTCTGTAGGAGGGAATTAGAGAGACACACACCCATATAATGTGTGTATAAATACTTTATGATGCTGTATTTGAAATCTGACCTCCTACTAACAGAAATGGAAAGCTGGTTTCTATTGACTCTGAGCCACAAAGACCAACTATATCCTTGCTCCACTTCACCAGTTCAGTGAAGATTTTCGCTCTACTAGAAACATCTTATTGTCTGCCTGAGAAATTCCTTACCATAAATACTTCACAAGGCTCTGAGGAGGGCAGATTCTGGCCAGAAACAGCCTTGCTCTTTGAAACCAGGCACCTTGCAGTGTCTCAGCCAATCCTGGCAGACACATGTCTTGGATTTGTCAACACTGTTAGGGAAAGGAAATTATGAGTTTCTGGTGAAGGTGGGGAGAGCTCGCTTGACTTTCTGCTTAGAGGAAAGTGCTTATGAAGTGTGCTGTGCCAAGCATGTATTACATGTGCCTGAATAACTCCAGCCTCTACCTGGTTCCTTAGTACAACTACAGAGAAAGCAACACAGGAAGATAAGCAACATGGCACACAGCCAAGAACTTAGATATCACTGAGGCCGTTATGCTCCAGGTAGCAATCATTGTTCTAGGAAAAAGAGAACATTGACCAGTGTTGTGTCTGTCTGGCAAGGTCACTGCTGTGTTTCTTTCATTCTTTACATCCTTAGAACTGCCAACCCCTGTGCCCGTCACATTTTGAAATACATGTAATTGCTTTGCTCCTTTTCTGTATCTTTCTTTGCAACATCTGGAAAGCGTGTGTCTTAGTTACTTTTCTCTCGTTGCTGAGACAAAATACCTGATGCCCAAAATTAGGGAAAGAAAGGTTTATTTCTTACAGTTCTCAGGGGTTTCAGTCCATACTTAATTGGCTCAAGGTGGCATGGCGTGGCAGGGCAGCCACCAAACAGCAAGGCAAACCTGTGAGACAGAAAGAGAGCAAGACGTGCCTTCCTCTCGCCCTTACACTGTATGTTGCCTCCACCCCAGGCGGGTACAGCACTCACATTGACAATCCTAGCACTAGACAACAAACCAATCATGAATGCCATACTCAGCCCTGTCCTTGCCACAATTACAAGAGACTTTGGGGGGGTACAGGATCAAATCCAGGCAGTGTGTCTCTTAGCAGCTCAAGTCTGCCCACTTTTACAAGTGAACAAGCCCCGTGGAGGATGGAGAGAAGTATCTGATCTCAATTTGCAGTTGTAGCAAGAGATGCTGCTGTGCCCCTTAAAAGACTTTTGGCTGAGCTCAAGGCATTGTTGGATGAGGCAGAGATGGGGAAACTATAAGCTGTATATTATTATATTGCCGGAGCTACAAAGATGAATTTTGGCTTTATTCTAAATCCCCCTCAGAGCACAAAACTATTTTTTCCTAATGTGAACATCAACAGGCCTCAGTAACAGTAAAGAACCGTGTCTGTTATGAATCATCTTTCCCCTATCCTCTTGACCCACGTGGCCACAGGCATACCATGTGGCCTTTGTTTCACCTCTAGTGGGACTAAGAGAGGGCTTGGAAAATTGTGATATTCTTAGGCACACTTAAGGGGAAAAGGCTGTCATTAAGTGTGAAGTTGAAGGTCAAAATCTTATATCCTCCACTAAACCATTTAAAGTTAAAGCAGTCTCTCTTAAGCCCTGAATTCCTATGAACTGTCCTGATGTTCAACCAAAATATCTCTAAACTTCCATTAGTTCTGCTATTTTATGTCTCGTTTCTCCCATGGATCTCAGGTTGATAGAAGGTGGAGACTTTGTTTTCATTTTCCCTTTATATCCTGGTGACACCTGCTTCAATAAGCTCCTATTAAATGCTCATTAAGTGTTGGCTTAATTAATGAATGCTTTTTCCTCCCTCCTTCCACCAGTCCCCTCAGACTGAATTGATTCCCTCCACAATTTATGTTCTAGAGCTTAATGAGTGAACTGTTTTTGTGATCCTGGCTCTGAATCTCAGCAAGACCGACTGAAGTAAAATCCAACTGGCATTGTCTGGGAGAGCAGGCCAGGAACCAGTGCTCTGTCACTGTGATCCTGCATCAAACCAATGCCTTCAGAGAGCAGTTTCCGGCTTGAAAACAAGGAGCAGACAAGTATGGTCACATTAGATACATTACAAGAAAATTTGGGATTAAAATCTTATTAAATGGTTCTCTTCCTGATTGCTGTCCTAGAGGTCACTTCCATTTACAAACCAGAAAAACATCACGTTAAAAAACAAAACAAAACAAAAAAAAAACAGCTATGACCAATTCTAGAAGACAGACTGAGGTAGAGTTTGTCCTAAACATAGCTATATACTTTTCCATTCCC
Source organism: Dasyprocta punctata (assembly GCA_004363535.1). Taxonomy (NCBI): domain Eukaryota; kingdom Metazoa; phylum Chordata; class Mammalia; order Rodentia; family Dasyproctidae; genus Dasyprocta; species Dasyprocta punctata. The sequence goes on along the minus strand of RJWM01002190.1, from coordinate 51,988 downwards.
AACTGCATTGCTTTTTTCACCAAAAAATCAGACAGTTGTTTTATATTATTCCTTCACTTAAATAAAACATCAAAAGACAAAACAAAAAAAAATCTGTTGCAAACGTATAGGACTTGATAAATTTTCCCTTTAGGAAAAAACTTTTTTTAAATGATGCAAAAAAGAATGGTGATGAACACAAATGCACTGTTAATGGCAGAAATTCAAGCATTAGCTCAGTCCAGATGCAAAATATATGTATCTTTTCTATTAGTGACAGGGACACAAGGATTAGTGCAGTCAAGATGTGGAAACGACAGCAACAAAAATCTTTTTTACTTGAGGGTAGGTAACTACTAATGGCGAGTTTCCATGATGCTGGCTCTAATTGTAATAAATGCTTCTTTTCATTTTATTTTATTTTATTTCTAAAATTGAAGAATGAATTTTAGGAACAACAGAGTTTAAGAGCAGAATATATTTATTGAGAGAAAGAAAGCTTCTGTCTAAGAGAGAGACCCAAGGGGTCCTGAGTGAGTTGCCGTTATAATAAATGCTTCTTGCAGAAATAGGAGGGCAAACATTCCTGGCCACACCATTTAGAATTGTTCTATTTTAAAAGGGAGAAGTCATCTCACTCAGCTTTTTGGTGACCTAATATCCTGGAATGCAAACAACCAAAGGTCAGCAATGAATCTCAGTCCTAAATCCAAAATGCTCCTTTCACTTTAGAGGTCTGGGTTTATCTGGGTAAAGAAAACTGAACAGATCCCTTAGTAAAAGGAAATGCAGCACTACCAAGCTTTTTATTTTGCAAAAGTGTCTTCTAAGGGAGCCCAAGAGCCAGCCACATGGTTCAGCCTTTCCTAATCCACCTTCTGGTGTGGCTCTCCCATTTGAATTGGCTCTATTATCCTACAATGACTGGTTCAAAACTGTGTCCTTTAATTTTGGCCAAAATATGAACACAAACTCATTTCTTTGCTCTGTTCCTTAACATAGCTAAGTCACATCACAATTTTGATAGGTAGCAAGTAAAATAAACATAAAGAACATAAAATATATCTATACATGAAAACTCTTTGGCATACATTTTATTCCTACCTACTTATCCTCCTTGTGTGCTCCTTGGCAAGGCTTTTGGAAGGTGACAGAGTTACAGGGGCGCCATAGTGAAATGTCATAATCAGAGGTGGGGCTGGATGAAAGAGGCCGTGGCTGGGGCTGGGACCTGAAGGGATCTGTCTCCCTCCCCAGCTCCTTCCTTTGCCTTTGCTTCCTTAATGCTGGGACCTGAGCAGCTTTTCCTCCTGTAATCCCCTTTTGCCATGCCACTTTGCCCTGGAGCTAGTTGCCTGTGAAACATGTGAACCAATATAAACTTTTTCAGTTGTGGATGTCTGGAATTTTCTCAGCATGGAGAAAGTGACCAAGACTACATGTAAGCCACAGCTTTCTGATTTTATGGACACTACCATATAACCAGGGTTTCTGGACCTTGAACTGTTGGATGCATTTATAGCACATATCTGTCTTCTTACCTCCAAAGTCAATTCCTTGTAGATACCTTGGCTATGTTATGGTCAAGATTAAAAAAACAAACAAACAAACAAAAAAAAAAAAAAACAAGAAACAGGTTTCCATGTAACTATTAGCATCTGTATTGGGTATGCTATGTCCCCTCAAGTCCTCATACTTTTGATGGGGTTGGGTCTAGTGCTTGGGTTCAGTTTGTTGTCTAGCGCTGGGACTGGCAATGTGAGCGCTGCACATGCCCAGGGGTGGAGCTGAGATACAGTGTAAATGAGGCGGGTCTTCCTCTTGCGCTTCCACCCTTCCGCTCTTTCTCTCTCTGGCCAGCGTGCCTTGTGGCTTGCAGCCGCCATGAACTGCAGCCCCTCCATGCCATGCTGACTTGGAGCCAACTAAGTAGGACTGAAACTCCCGAGAAACTGTAAGAATAAACCTTTCCTTCCCTAATTTTGGGCGTCAGGTATTTTGTCTTGGCAACAAGTAAAAAGTAACTAAGACAGCATCTCTTTCCCATTCCCAGGCCCTCCTTCCTACCAAGTTCTGGTCAGAGAAACACGAATGTCAGCCAACTGATGGATGCCATGAGTGACCTCACTCTCTAGGTGAGATTCCCCTGAACCCACTCACGGCAGACTCCTCCATCCTGTGGCAGTTCAACAATACAAAATGCTGTGAATGATGAATCGGCAGAACATTCCCATGTCCGTACACTCAGAGTGAGTTTATACAGTCAGAGGACATGGAGGCAGCTCAAGAGCTGTATCTGCCCTGCAAAAATCAGGACAAGCTGTCCCTTGAGTCTAAATTAAGATTTGGAATGACTCAGGCTTTTCTTTCCCAGGAGTTGTTCAGTGCAGACATCATTAATGTGCTGACTGAAGTAAAGAGCACGATGTCTTTTTTCATCACTGCAATTTTCACTGAAAATGACTCCAACTCATTTATTTATATTTGATTTCCACCCCTAAAGTCTCTCTTTGCCCTGCTGTCCTGAGATCAGCTTGATCAAACCCATGAAGAACTGACTTTGTTTGATAAAGCTGGACCAGTCTTTGCAGGGAGAATACAGTTGCACTGCAGAGAAACTGGGCTTGCAGGGGCCAGACTCAAGTCGCCAAAATAGAGGCCTGGATGACTTGGTCCTTGCTGAGGGTGAATACTCTGTCATTTTGAGTCCAGCCACCATAACTGTGCAGGCAAATATCTGGATGCCAATGAGTAGAAAAAGGAATCTGTTGAATGACGGCAAGGGCTTGCTTCTCATCCAAAACCGTGGTAAATTAACTGGAAGGAAAGGGTTTTCTTCACATATTTGTCCTCTGAAGCCCAAGTGGAGCAGGATATTGTCCCCTGACCTATTGACCCTCCTGAGTAAAGCAGGATATGGTCTTCTGATGTGCTGACCCTCTGTAGTTCCCAAACATGAATTCACACACAAAATACTTTTGATTTACTGAAAGAGGAAACGGTTCTAGGAAAACAGTTCTTGCTTAACTGTTGAATACTAATCAAAGAGCAGGAGTGTTTATTTGGAGTAGGCTACACCTATGTGAATAAATCTTATCAATTTGTCACCTCTCACCACCCACCCGAAACTCCCTTAACAAACAGCAGTTGCTTGAGTTGCCTCTCCTCTGCCTTCATACTGAATTTTGTTCCCCACCTGCTACCCAGACCTTTAATTTCTTCCATCCCTGCCCTCTGCTCCTACCACCTGAAGAAATGAGACCAAAATCAACCAGCCAGAACCATTACCCCTACATCAGGGAAGTCCTGGCACTGTAGCTCTTCTCTCCGCCTCTGTGAATTGGCAGGCTTGAGCTCACTCCTGCCCTTGCCCAATCCTTGGACTTCACTCCCTCTTATTTTTCAGATAAAACAGAAACCCTGCTGTCTTGATACTTCATGCCTCCTGACTTTTCTTTTGAAAGTCCCACCTTTTTAACTTTCACTTGTTTTATAGTAGAAGAGCAATGTATAGGGTATCTTTTTACTAACAGTCCTTTCTGCCTTTGAAGCCCACATTAACTATTTTTAAATGACTTTTATTGATGACATTTGCTCTCTTATTTTTCTTCTCCACTCAGATTACTGTTATCATTCATTTCGTGGAATAACCTCTTTAAATCACCCACAATGTAGCAAGACTTTTGCGTCTACCATGTTAACCTCTTCAATACCCTCGGGTCCCTATTCCTGCATCTCAGTTTAGCTGATCTTCATTTGCTCTACATTTCTTATCAAGACATCTACACAAATCTCGCAATAACAGGCCCTCTTTCATTTCCATGTTCCCCTTTACAGTATGCCCCTTTCTTGTCTGTAATTTTGCCCACATTTGTGCCATTTTCTGGCAACCACTGACCCAACTTTTGATCATCACCAGAATCTTTGAGTTCTGGACTTTCAGTAGTGTTTCAACTACATGCTGGAATGCAGCTCAGAAAGAAAACAGAGATGATCTCTGGCTTCATGACATTTCCAATCTAACAGAGAAGATGCACAGATAAATATAAAAGTATAAAATAACTACTTACAGGTTAAGATCCACAAAAGACAGCAAGAATAATGGGAGACCCACCTTACATCCAGAGGGTACATGCAGGATCTGTGTTAGAAAGGTGCTAAGAGTACCCAAACAGGAAAGGCCAGTGTGGTAGCAGCTGAATGAACTTGGAAAGTTAGAATGGATTCTGAGCCTATAAAATCTTGTATCCATGTTATGGTGTTTGGAATTTGCTCTACATGCAATGAAAAGTTATTAGGGGTGTTAAGCATCAGATTAATGTGACAAAATCTACATTTTAGGAAGATCTCTGGGTCTGTTGTGTGTGAAATAAATTAAGGGCACAGGAGTAGCAGGGAGAACTATTGGAAGGCTGCCTTAGATATGAATCAGAGATGATGGTGGCTTGATTAGTGAAATGGCAGAAGAAAGAGAAAGAAGAGACAGTACAAGAATTTCAAATATATTTTCAAGTATAATCCAACAGCATTTGAAGTAGACTAAATTGAGGATCTGAAAGAGAGAAAGAAATGACTAGTGATGCCAAGAATTCTCACCTGGGCCCTGGGTAGTTGATGGTGCTATTTATTACGGTGGTCATGACAGGGAGAAGAGAATGTTGGTGACTAAGGAGTGGGCAAGGTAGACAGAGAAGGCAAAGTGTTCCTTTAGGGAAGTGATAAATTGAGATTTCCTTAGTATTTTCCAAGTGGAGGTGTCAAGGAGGCAATTCTTCCCACCTGCTGCTATATCTGCCCTGCCGTTTTCCAACTGTGAATTATCCATGATATCATATATGAGCTCTCTACTGTTGGGCCCAGGATATGGTACTCTTGAGAACAGATCTAGAATCATGAAAATCTGACTCGCTTGATGGGTGGCTGAGACAGCTATATTCCCCTCAAAGATCTGCCACCCCCTTTCTTGGAAGGCAGCTAGAGCTGTGAAGCAGTTGCTCTGACAGCTTCCAAGTCCAGGGAATATGAGAATAGGTGAGGTGTGCTATCCCCAAGCAGAGGTGTCGAAATATAGCCCTATTTTGTTTATACTCTCTCTGATTTTGTGTAGTTAAGTATGGTGACTTTGGAAGCCATATGTTGACAATGAAGGAGACACAAGAACAAGAATTCCAGTCCCTAGAGGAGAGTTGCTGAGGATCAGCCATTTAGACTTTACAGAAAGAAGAAAGAAACTTCCACTGTGTTATGCCATTAAAACTAAGCGCTTATTTGTTATAGCACCTAACCCACTTTAAATTATATTTAATTAACATCTATTTGCCATTATACTTCTTCTTCTTCTTTTTTTTTTTTTTTTTTTTTGTCTTTTTGAGACAGGGTCTCACTATGCAGTTCATGCTGGTCTTGAGCTCACTTTGTAGTCCAGGCTGGTCTCCAACTTTCAACAATCCTCCTGCCTCAGCTTCCCAAGTGCTGGGGTTACAGGCATGTGCCACCACACTTGGCCTTTGTTTGTTTCTTAAGTACCTTTTGTATCAGAAGTTCTAGTGAGCTCTGACTGATATATTTTGGGGAACTCCAGGCCATCAAGACAGACCATTTAGTCCCTTAGAGTAGATGCCCATAGGGACTGACAAAAACTGAGATATATAAGCTCCTAGAGGCCTACACAGAAAGATGGCAGCTGACCTTAACTGTTCACAGACATGAGATGAGCTCAAGATGTATGACAGGATGTTTTAACACAAACATCTCTCATCCCACACTCCTCTTCTAGGGCAGTGATGGCGAACCTTTTAGAGACTGAGTACCCAAAATGCAACCCAAAAGACATTTATTTATTGCAAAGTGCTAACACTGTGATTAAACCCGAGTACTGAGGTTTTAGCTTAGGAAAACAAAAACAAAAACAGCTTATGCACTTGGCTACCGTGCTGACAGAAAGGGCTTTGCCTGCCTGCTGCAGCATGTGTGCCATAGGTTCTCTGCCAGTGCTCCAGAGGAAGGCTGTCCTTTAGGGATCAAAATAAATGTGATTGCTTAGAAGTTGGATTCTCTAAATTGAACTTAATAGCTGTGATATTTTGTGGGGAGAGAACTGGGGATCCCAGTGGACAGGGGCAGCTAAGCAACTGTATGGGACAGGAGTCATGAGCAGGCGGGGAAGGGTGGTCACTGTGGCCACAACACTGCAGCAGAATCTGTGAGGTCAGCAGTGGCCACCTACGAGGAGATCAGAGCCCACACCATTAGGTGGTGGTCAGGGTCTCAACTGGGACAGCAGAACCAAGAACAACAGCAGTGATGGGAAAACCACCCTGAATCCCCTGGGTATAATTCCCTCTTCTGTCCTAACCACTGAATCATAGCATTCCTTCTAAGAGGGGGTTGGAACCAAGGAAAGATGGAGGAGGAAGGGGTTCCAGGGAAAAACAACTTCAAAAATAAAAGTATTTGGTCAACTCTTTTTGGTTTCTAGGATTATAATATAAATCTCCTGTTTTTTCTTTTACCTGTTTTCCCTCATACTTTGCCTTCTTTAAAGGCCAAGTCTGTTGCATATTTCTTCAGTTAACCCTTTGTTCCCTGGAGTCCTCCCTACTGCAGCCAAGATCCCAGACCCCATGAGACCCTTCTTGGGTCGTCTCATCTCAGGCTTGACAGAGGCAGGATGAACTCAGTGGACCTCCCTTCAGTCCTCCTCAGGATATTTGTCCACAACCATGCTCACCCTGTCACTCCTAGCTTCTGTGATGATCACTTCCTTCCTTTCTGTTTAGCTCCCTTTTGGACCATGCCCTTCCATTATGACCTACCACTCACTGCCTTTTCTTGACTTTAAAACATTCTAAACCTGAAATAGATTTTGCTTGACCTTGTGCCCATTTGTGCATCATCTTATTTTTCTTTCCCCTTTAAAGCTCTTTAAGTGCAGCTTGTATTTTTCTCATGGATCTAGAATTGACCTGTTAATTCACTCCTAATGGGCTGCCTCTTTTGTTAGTAGTATTTTCAGGCAGGCTTGACAACTTTTTGTTGTTGTTGTTGTTCCTTTTAATCCCCCATTTCCATTCCTATACCCACAAGTCACAGTGGAGTAATTAATCCTCATATACTACTTTCGCAGTTGGTTACTAGTTGTGTCCATTTATGTCTACAGCTATTAGACTCATCAATTCTTTAGTGAACTCTTTCCATCTCATCTCTCCTCAAGGAATTCACTCTGTAAATAGGAACTGGAAAAAGCTTTCTAAATTCCATATCCAACTGTATTACCTTCTCTGTAAATCATTTAATGATTCCCCGTAACATCTAGGGTAAATCCCAAACCTGTCATCTGCTTTGAGATTCTTTATTGTGGCATCTTTCTAATTTTATCTTCTGAATGCCACTCTTGGCCTCACTTTCATGTCTTGCTCAGCCATGCCAAACTGCACACCCACACACAGCAGAATGCCCTTTGCTCTATCTTTGTCCACCATGTTCCTGGCTCCCTCTTGCTGGAAAACCTGCCTCTGCTCCATTTTGGAGTAATGCACAGGTCCTACACAGTCAGAGATGCAGCTAGGGAAGTTATTTTTTGCTCATTAGGATGCAATCATTATTTCATGCTGTGGGCATCATGCCACAGGATGAAATAATGATATATATTGTGTGCCAATATAACTGTGGCAAGACCGATACACATCTGAGACAGATACTCATTCAACACCTTTCACCTGGAAGACTGACACACAATTGAGGCAGACAACTGGCTCAACACCTTTCACTTGCCTTCAGTATTGATCTGTGTGGTGATGAGAACTTTCATAGATGCTTCTCTGAGTGTCCTGGGCCACAGTGGTGTGTAGGTGATTAAATGGTGCCACCTTAAGTTATTGTTTAAATTGTGGTTCAATATCTAATCAGTGAAATGGAGAGAAGATAACTTGTAGCAATAAAATGTATGTTAAAATATGCTGCAACTTACAAGATTCATGATATCATTTGTGTTAACATCATTATTAATCATGGCTAATATGTATTATTTATATCACCCATTATAATAAGTACATTGTAACTGTTATTGCATTTAATTCTTATACTATTTAATTTCATTCTCTTATTTGAAGTTGCATCACCACCCACTCCAGGCATTTTCAATCACTCTCTTAACCTACAATACTTTCTTTTTGTAAAAAAAAAATAAATAAATAAGAAAGCCACTCTCACTTTCTAATACATTACACTCTTTACTGCTTTATTCCACTTTCTAATTCCTGTCTTTTCAGGATTGGTAAATTCCACAGGGCAGAAACTTTTGCCTTTTTTTCACCTCAGTATAAAAACACGTAATAGTTGATCAGTAAGTATTTGCTTCATGAATAGCCACAATTTTATAATAATACTTTTTAAATCTTCATTTTATGCACAAGGAGAAGAAGGCACAAATTGGTTAGCACACACAGTAGGTAGGTGGAGGGCAAGGATTTGAATTGACAGTGAACCGCAGGGTCTGCATGCATAACAGCCCTGGGTGTACATGTGATTTATTTAGAATTATCTTTTCTTTAAACATGACCATCAGTCATGTCCTCCATTGCTAGTGGTCACTTTTATGCACAATAGCTATCAAACATTATTTAAAATACTTTTAGGAGAACTTTTATTTCTGGCTTTTATGTTCCTAAATGTGTTTCCTCGTTTTACAAGATTCATGTTTTCTTTTTCGGTTTTATTTATTTTTGTGTGGGTGTTTTTTTTCCAAATCAGGAAGTGTCTATGGAAGTATGTTTAGGATGTTTGCATTTAGGTCATACATTAAACCACTTGTTCCTTGTGAGAGTGCTAGCCCACGTTCACATGGCCTTGGAATGTCACTGCCACACAGAAAGTTTCGCCAACCAGGGAGTGTTCTCGATGCCTGGTGCATCTGTGTCACTCCCAAAATCTCCAAGGAGACATGCAAATCAACAAGGAGTGGTGACACCATATACTTTAGATTTTTCTCTTCCATCCACTAAGTGCTAGCTAAGATTTATTACTTTGAATAATTTAGAGAATGAGCGTGATCTGCTCATTTGTTCCCTTTTAGAAGACGGGGTGGTGTTGCACAGTGCGGAGGGACCCTGGAGTCCAGTGCAGTGTCCTCGCCTTTGGAACTGAAATCCTGTTGGTGGAGGCTGAGGTTGAAGACACATAAATGCAGAGAAAAATCTGTAGGAATAAATTGTAAGGGATATGAAGGAAAAAAAGAAGGTGCTAGGGAATAAAATGATGAGGTTTACTTTGCCTTTTTCTCAATAGCTGTTCATGACAATATTTTGGCAATAATTTTAATTTTTAAAAAATTTGTATTCAAGTATAATTTATATTGATGACTGTGTTTTTGACTCCTCCTTGTCAGCTTTATGGCTTACTGCATTTGCCTTACTCTGGTTCTAGCCTGTGGCTCAGGGTTCTTCTAGAACACAAGTCCAGTTCACCAGAGTTGCATTCTGCCCATTTATGGAGGAGGGCTGGTAGGTTTCCTGACCTGGTTCCTCCCTTTCAGGTTCTAAGTAACTGAATGACTGTCCTTTCTACTATGCTTTGGCCTTTTGCAAAATATTCTGAAGGTCTTCCAGAAAGATCTATCAAGTTTAATAAGGAGTCATGGTTGGGTGGTTATTGACTGGTTTGGTGAAGTGTAAAGGAGAGTAATAAAGTAATGTGTTCTGGGTGAGGTAGAGAAAACACTTCTGAAAAGTGGGTACTCAGCTGTTATGGCCTCCATCCTGCGGGCCAGAGAGAAATTATTCCAGGGTCAATTGATACATTTTGTGTGATTGTTCATTAGATGGATGTAGAGAGAATTAGAGGGCTTTTTCTTTTCTTTTCTTTTCTTTTTCTTTGTTTGGCTTTCCTAAGGATTGAACCCAGAGCCTTTGCACTGAGCTATATCCCTAGCACTTTATTTTATCTTCTTATTTTGAGACAGAGTCTCTCTAAAGCACTAAGTTGTCCAGGCTAGGCTTGAGTTTGTGATCCTTCTGCCTTAGCCTCCCAGGCTGATGGAATTATAGGTAAAAGCTATCATGACCAGCTAAAGAGAGCTTTTAAAGAGAATCTTTGTGTTTTAGAATCCATATATAGGTGAGATCATACAGTATTTGTCTTCTGGTGCATATTTGACTCAGCGTAATGTCCTATAGGTTCATTCATGTTGAAAATGGCAAAATATTCTTCATTTAAAAGGTGACATGCTATTCCAATGTACATATGCCACAGTTTCTGGCTGTTCATCATTTTATAGACCCTTAAATTAATCCCATACCTTGGTTACTGTGAATAATGCCTCAGTGAACATGGACACGTGGATGTCTATACAAAGCACTAATTTCATTCCTTTAGCCATATATCCCAACATAAGCACCATTTGGTTGTATGGTAATTCTATTTTGAATTTTTAAAACACCTTCATACTGCTTTGCACAATGATTATACCAATTATATTCCCACCAACAGTGTATAATTCTCTCTTTCTTTCTACTCTTACCAAGAGTTGCTGCCTGACTTTTGAACAGTAGCCGTGCTAGCAGGGATAAGGTGTTCAGCCTGCACCTCCCTGATGGCGAGCGATGCTGACCAGCGTTCACTGTCCTCATTGCCATTCATGTGTCTTTCATGGAGAAATGTCTATTCATTCTCTTTGCCCATTTTAAACTGGATTATTTGGTTTTCGCCATTGAGTTCCTTAAATAATTTGCATATGAACCTTTTATCAGATACACAATTTGCAAACATTTTCTCCCAGTCTGCAGGTTTCCTCTTTCTTTTGCTATTTCTTTTGCTGTGCAGTTTTTAGTTTGATGTAGTCCCACATTTTAAATTTTGCTTTTATGCTTGAGCTTTTGATGCGATGTCTGAAAGCTTGTTGCCAAGGCCAACATCAAGAGGCCTTCCTGTATTTTCTTAGGAGTTCTAGAAAGAAACAGAGAATAGAACAGTAATTACAAGGCTTGGGAGAATGAGGCAACAGAGAAAAATTCGCCAACAGGTGTGGATTTGCAAGTAGGTAAAGTGAACAAGAGATTTTAATGTATAGGATTAGGACTACTGTTCATATTGTCTTGGTTAATGAAAATTTGCTGAGAATACATTTTAGGAGACCTTAGCATTTACACACACAAAATGTGGTGATGGATATGTAAATTTGCTTCATTGTAGTAATCATTTTAGTTGGATATGCTCATCAAAATTGTTGCACATCTTCAGTATACACACTAAATATATACATACATATATTTTTTTTTTAGAAAAGAAATAATCATTATAAATTTTAAGCCCTAGGAGAGGAAGCTATATAAATGACAAGGTGGCCTCTAGAAATAGAGTGATCTATGAGAAAAGCTTGATACTTAGTTATGAGTTAGAAGCATGCAACTTAGAAAGGGGCACCTCTGGGGATGCATCAAAGGTACAGTCTGATCTAACACTGAATGGCTAGTTACTGAAGTAGATTTATTCCAAGTGATGACTAAACTTTGCTATCAGTTTCTTTGGAATACATTTGGAGGCTGTAGGATAAACAAATTAGAAATTTATTATGAGCAATAAGTACAAATATATAATGAAAGTTGAACACTCACATTCTGAAGTTTGATATTCTCATGTAAGGTCCAGGGTTATCAGAGCTGCCAAGTTGCTCTGAAGCTTACTCTACCATTTACTGGTGACACTGTGTGGACCAACTGAGCACAGAACAAGAGGAAGATATTTGGGAATTCATTTTTTTCTTAGCAATTTCTTCTTCCCTTTGTACAGCTGATAATAATATATTCTATTCAGATTGATGACAATATTCATTATATTTATATGGGAAAAATGTAGCTTTCAACCTATGAGATGCCAAATATGTTGTTTGTATCCCCTGAAATCGAAGAATGAATATGGGACAGCAGAGGTTAAGAGTAGAAAGGTTTATTGACAGATAGCTCCTGAGAGACAGGAGGGGTCCTGAGTGTGTGACCACTGAAGCCCTTTGTCAGTGGAAATTTATACAGCAAAGTCACAATATGGGTACAACGTGGGTCAGACTACAATCCACTGTAGGATTTGACAAGTATAGTCTCTTAGCTAATATTGATCCAATGGGGAACCGAGTGATCTCTTTAACAACACATATACCAATAGGGAAATAAGTCATGTAGCACAAGCACATGGAAATAACAAAGGCATTTTTTGGGAAGGAATGGGACCAGATGCTTTGGTCACCCACCTGGGTGACTGATGCCTATCTGGACTTCCTGGACCAGGTGGTGCTAATTATAATATAATTTCAAGTTACTGCTTATCCCTCAGGGAGGTATGTAGGCTTGGTCATTTCATCTTTATCTGGAGGCCTGGTCTTCCTCAGATGTGCCTCCAGTCACAATTCTGATGTGTTTATTTTTTACTGACTTCCTAGAAAGCCTTGTCCCTCTCTGACTGTATAATATTTCTATGTAAATTAACTGCCTATCATAACATGATTTGGAAGTTTTTCTTCTTTGTCAGGAGAAAACAGTGTTCACATTTTCCTCATTCTGCTTTGGTGCATTCTTATGAATTTTTTTAAAGTACTATGGATTAAATGAAATAAAATAACTCAATACCATTATTAAAGGTCATTATGTTTACCATAAGTGCCAGCTTTACCAAACAATTATAGAAAAATTACCATTTTGGTACAATATAATCTATCATTCTGTATTGTAAAATTATCTAGTTTTATAACATATTTGTTGACAAAAATTTGTGTTTTCTCTAATATTATTTAAATAATGTACTCAGTATTTATATTAACTGTCCAACTTATTTGAATATCAAAAGCTGTCTACTTATTTTAATGTGGAAAGATTTCATATTGTATGTCCAATTAATAACTTTAACAGTCGTTAGTCACAGAAGTATTTGTAAAAATGTATGTATAATATACTTATTCTTCAACTAACTGATACAATCTTAACAGAAAGCACAGAAGATTTCCCCTGAGTTACATCTATCTATCATCTATCTATCACCTATCTGTCTATCTATCTGTCTATCTTTTGTACCAGGAATCAAACTCATGACCTTGTACTTGCCAGGCAGTTGTTGTGCTGCTGAGCCATATCCTTGGCCCAATCTACCTACATTTAAAAGAGCACATCCTTCTGTAACTGTAAACCTGAATGACATCTCATTTATATGTTTGCTATTACGCTTAGCTGCAGCATTCAGAGATGCCAGAACTTACAGTGCAGGAAGCATTCCATTATTTAGCCTTCTACATGATGAAACTGAAGGGCAAATTATGGTAAGATACTGAAGTTGTTTGTGCATCTCCAGTATTATATGGCTTAAGGGGAGTTTCTCTGTATGAAATCTAGCATGGTGCTTTTCCTAAGACACATGGGTAGGTTCTCTCAGGCATGCCTAGCCTGAGTATGTGTATCACAGGTGGTGGTGAGTTGAAGCCTATCAATTGGGACATGTCATCAGAGACCCCCTGGGCCCTGCTCAACATCTTAGAAGTACACTCTAATTGCTTGTATTATCCCTGAATAAAGTCTGGGTAAAATGTTGGGTCCCATGTTACCAAAATTCTCCTTATTTTGGTAAAAATAAAAATAATAGCATTAGTCAAGATCCAGGTTAGACATGCTCTAAACAGTGTCCATAGACATTCTGTGCTTTGGGAGCAAAATGTCAGGTTCTATGTGAATGACAAGTTGTTTTTCCTCCTTTGGTGTTAGGCAGGATGTTAGAAATACTATTTCTTTCAGTCATTTCAAGAACCCACATTACTGATAAAAGATTTTTTAAAAATCACAAAATAAGCCTTGCAATTATTTCAGATTACTCTCCATGCAAATTCTCCAGTTTGGAGTAGGGCAGCCCTGGAGGGTAGACAAGGAAAGTTAGGAGGCTGTGCAAAGCAAAGCTGGTGTGAAAGAGAAAATACCTCCAGCCTGGCCTCTGCTAATTAGCCCTCAAGGGCTGCCACCTCCTGGAGGGGTAGGTTCAATCCTCTCTTGAGACCATATTTTCCAATGGCAGTGAAGAGACACAGGGTATAAACTAGATCTAGAAAGTGGCATGATAAAAGAAACAGACTTACAGCAAAATATCTGAGCCTTCCCTTTTAGGGGGACCTGGAGCACTGATCAGTCAGTCCAGTGGCCAGTAATGGAATTTTAGGTCCCACAAGGCAGGGGCTACAGCAGGGAGTCTTGATCTCCAGAGACCCAAGGATCTCATTCTTAGATGCCATACAGGGACTTGGGTGGCCATAAATAGCGGTCTGCTCAGGGACTCAGGAAAGACTGAATGATACCTTGCCAAATGCAAGCCCCTTCCCTGCCATTGCTCTTTCCTAACTTCAAGACTTGAGGTCAGGCAATGACCTCAGCCAGACTCTGGGCTTTCAATCCTGTGAGGACCAGGCCTCCAGTGATACTGTACTTCTCCTAGTGAGCACCCACTCCCTCTCCCCCCTAGACTTCATCACTACTTGAGTATTCCACTTTGTGACCATGAAATTTGGCCCTTCCAGTTTGTTCATTATTGATAATCTTTTGCTACTGAATACTTTTTCTTCAGTATGACCATTCATCAACTTCTCTTTTCATTCTTTCCTTCCTTCCCAACTGAGGCAGTGGTGCACCATTTTGATTCTTATCAGTTTACTACATGTCTCTGTCCTTTTATCCTTCCCTCATATCTGACAAAATGTAGCCCTGAGTGAATCAGGAACTGCTGTTGAATGCCAATAGAGCTCTGGAAAGAAAGCACAAAATTAAGTAGCAGGTGCCACTCCACATGTATGCTTGCCATCCCACCTGGGCGTTCAGTGCAGATGCTCTGACATTTCTAACTCTATTTAATCAGGTTGTTACACTTGCTACAGCATCTCCATCTGTCTTCTTCTCTTGAAATACAAACTTTCCTACTTCTTCCCTGTATTTAAGTTACCCTTCTTTCCTACATCTAGGGGACTAGATGCCAACAAAAACTTCCTGGATAGACAACCAAAGAGTACCCACACTTGTGAAGGTTAATCCTGATTGTCAAGTTGATTGCCTTGAGATTACTAAAGTATACTAGTAAAGTACACCTCTGGGTTTGCCTTGGTGGGTCATGAAGGTGTGACCTTCGGGATTATATTGGTCCCTGGATCCTTCCTCTTGTTGTTACTCTGATCTTGACTTCTTGAAGGCCTTGAGTTGAGCAGCTTTCCTCTGCTATGTATTTCTGACATGAGAGCTAATGGACCATGGATTGAAACCTCTGAAATCATGAGCCAAAATAAATCCTTCTTACTTAAATTGTTTATGTCAGACTTTTTGTTTCAGCAATAAAAAGCGGCTAATAAAACATCAATTTTTCCCTTGCATCCCCATGAAATGGAGATGCCTATAATTTTATTTCAGGTCATTTTCTCCCAATTGATCTCTGGCTTTTATCTTCAATAGCTTTATTAGGAAAATCTTCTCTTATTCTCTGAACCAGTGTGGTCTACCTCCTTCTCTTCACCTTCTAGTCTAAGCAAATCATCACTTAACCTGATATCCTGTTCCAGTACTACCTCTTTGCTATCCTTTCTTTAGCAGCCAAATACACTTTTTGTTACATATTTAAACCTCTTTTATGGTAGCAGTTTTATAAAAACATTTTATTATTGTTACAAAGATAGAAATAAAATTAGTAGTAAATTATATGAAATCCATATATAGCAAAACATGCTCAGGTTATGAATAACACATAAAAGTATCAGGTATCAAATTAATACTTTCTTATCTTAACCACCTCTCAAATGTGTAACTCAGCGATAACCTTCACAAGATTGTATGTGTGCATAAGAATTTCTCACACACATGGGATTAGATGATATAAGCTGTTCTGCTGCATGAGTTTTCATTTTAGGCACCTCAGATATCCGTCCATATCAGTACATACAAACATACCTCCTCTATTTTAATGGCTGTATTTCATTTTAGTGGATTTTTAATGTCTGTTAGAGATCACTACAAAGCAGCTATGAGCAGGATTTAGAATTAATTAATTGGCTTTCTATGTTTATCTATGAGTCTGTCCTAGGCCTAGGCCCCTTGCCTGGCAATGGGAGCTGATTCATAATAAGTGAACCTCTATGAATCACTGGTGCTGGCTGAGGCCTGTGGTGGCCTGTGAGGCCAGAGATACCTCAAAGGGTAAGATAAGACCACAACCAAGGATGCCTGGCTCCAACCCAATTAGTAGATAGAGACTGCAGCTGCTGTCATCTCACATCTGCAGGCATCTCATTCCCACCATAAATGTCATCATGGAGATAAGACAGTTCTCCTAAATTGGCATAATTTGCTACTTGGAGAAGTCTTTGAAGTGACTCCCAAGGTCCTGCTCATTTCCCATGCTTTCCTCAGTATCCTTTCTCTTTGTTTGGAATAGAAATAAATGCGGGCTGCCCAGAGAAGTTCTTTGTCTTAGCCCTCACCGTAGGCTCAGAGTCAAGAACTCTGCAGAGGGTTTTAATCCTCCTGGAGCCCTAAAATCATACCACTTGTCTCATTTATTTAAGCCTTCACTGTACACTTGTTTGGGAGGTTGGGGATCTAGGCCAGGTCGCTGATAAATGTCCACTGCTCTGTCTTCAGTGCTTAGAAAAGTGGCTGACACGTACTAGGTATTATCTGAATGTGTAAATGAATAATATCCACTATTTGTAAGAACATAATATAAACCAGTCCTCTATTGATTAACATGTGGGTTGTCTCCAATTTGTTGCTACTGTAGATAAACATGGTCTGACTTGCTCTAGATAAGGTCATATTCCCCAATCACGTGCTCTGGTTTTAGGTGTAGCTATTTCTACATGTTTGTTATGACCTGTTTTGTTGCCTGGGCCAGTGAACTCAGAAACAGCATTTGATTGATATTTCCAAGAAACCCAAAAGATGAGCACATGTGATGGTGCAGATTGGACTGGAAATTTCTGTAGTCCCAATGTGGTGGTCAGTATGGTTCACCAATGATTGACTCTTCTTCCAGACACATAATGGGATTTTTCTTTTCTCCTCTCTTTAACGTTCTCTTAAAGTGATTTGCTTCTGTCAGTGAAATGTGTATTCCCTGCAACACCTCTAGGTTCCTGCTTCTTTGCCTAGTCTGATTCATGAACACATTTGAAAAGGGCAAAGGAGAGCTCCTACCTCACTCCTGGAGCCCCTCCCACATGCGCCCCCTGGAGAGGTTACTTGGCATTGAGGCCGGAGTTTAGGGTGTGGTAAACATACTGGGAAAGTGGGTGTGACCTGTCAATCACAGAATTCCAGGACACATACACAGAACGTTTTCCAAAGCCCTGCACTTTGGAACCAATGAAAAAGTGCTATCTTCAATTCTTTTCTCAAGAACCTGGGTGGGTTTTTGATAGGATGGCTTAGACCTGACATTGGCCTGAGGAGTTGGAGATACAGAGATGGCTGCCATTGCACTCTCGGCCACTATGTTCTCTCTTTCACAGGGGCCTCCTTTCACTTGAAGAGCACACTTTTCCTACTTTTAGTTGACCCAAACTCATCAATAGAGCTTGTTTCTTTTCCTACCTTTAATAAATGTAAAACCTCATTCCCTTTTTGCTCATCTTAACCAATTCTTTGTTTGGGACAAAAAGAAACTAGAAACCACCTGTAGAAGGAGACTCCAGCACCCATAAACCCGACAACAGTAGCAGAGGGTCTGCAGCAGCATTAGGAGACCAAGCCTTTTCTATACTACTTTCACGTACTCATTTATTTCCTAAGTCAGCTTCAAGTCAAAAACGGCCATTTCCCCCTTAAGATATTGGAAACAAAAAATGTAATTAAATACAAAGTAGCAGAAGAAATAACATAGACTAAGGTGAAAATCAATGCACCAGCACAGAAAGAAACAATTGAGCAAAACAACAAAACCAAACAATAGTTCTTTGAGAAAATCAACAAAGCTGATAAATCTATGGCCAGACTGATCAGTTAGGAAAAAAATTGGGAACCTGAATTAATGAAATCATGAGGGAGAAAGTGGGATCACCATATGTTCTACAGATAGTGGAAAGATCATAAGAAATCAAAGTTGTAAGCATTTACAAGGTAAATAATACTGCATGGTTTGTTAGTATGGAAAGAAAAGAACTCCTGCACACAAAAGTAGATCAACAACTGCAGTGCATTTCTAGGTCACATATCAAAGGAAAAACCTCAGTGAGCTGGGCATGGGGGTATTATAACTCAAGCACTCAGGAGTCTGAGGCTGGAGGATTACAGAGTTCCAGGCCAGCCTGGGTTACACAGGGATGGCAAGGCTAGTTTGAGCTACATAGCAAGACCTTGGCTTCAAAAAAGCAACCAAGGAACCAAATAAACAAACAAAAAATAAAGCCTTAAGCAATTTGGTAAAGAGACAGTTATGAGAAAATCTATCACAGAGTCATTTTTTTCCTAGCCACTTAGGTTCATAGGCTTAGGTTTGTATGTTTAGGTTCCTTTACTCACTGCTGACTATATAAAAGGAGGCCACATATTTTAGTAAAAGAGAAAAAAGGATTTACTCAAAGTTAGTTCCAAGTAGATAAGGGGTCTATGTGCCTCAAATCACCTGTTCAGGTGGGCAAAGGGTGGGGAGCGCAGAGAAACCATGCAAATCCTCACGCCTGATTTATCACTTCTGGCCATCTTCAACTCATTACCTTTTCTTGTGAAAAGAGTTCGGGCTGAGGCCTCCTGGGACGTACTGTCACTTCTTTAGGTTGAGGAGAGTGTTGATCAAGTGTGTAGCAGAGGGAAGTTTGGAGAAACTGCTTACCCCTAAAGGAAAAAACCCTAACTTTAAAAGTTCCATTTAAGAGTACCAGTTACAGTTTGTAGTAAAGGAGAGTTGCAGGCAACATAGGTATTCATCACGGGGAGTGGATAAGCAAAACACAGGCATGCATTTGATAAAATATTATGTAGCACTTGAGTGCAAGAAATGTGGAGAGAAACACACACACACACACACCTGGTTTGCACATCTAAGGAGATTTACTAAACACAGTGAAGTGCATTCCTGGGTGGCAGAGAGAAGGAAATGAAGAGTAGCAATCAACAGATGAGGGGATAAAAGGAGGACATTTACACTGACCAAGAGAGTAACAGTCTCACAAACTAAGGAAGATGATTTACTGCTCCCAGTGTTAATAAGAAGAGAATCATGTGAACACTGTTCTATAACTCATTGCCCTGCCCAGTCACTGAGATAACTGAATGTGGAAAAGAAACACAGCTAAGTGCAGGGCACGTGCATTACATAACATAGATATCTAAATGGAAACTAGAAATACAGATAGTACAATTGGGGTTATGTTGTGAAGAATAGTTTATTGAGTTAGCTTATGAGTAAGGCAGCTATCTAGGGGAAAGGCCTGTGGCAGAGCCAGGTAACCAGCCATACTGATAGGAATTAAAAAAGAATAACCTGTGAACTAGGACTTTGGACCAAGGATGAAATTTCTCCACCATCATGGAGAGCAGCCCCCTTGCTATTAAAGGGAAGTTCAGCCACCCCGTACTAAGCTCCTGAGTTCTGAGGAAACTTAAATGCAAAATAACCAGTTCTTCCCTAAAACCTCAGTTTCTTGTAAACCCTACATGCTGAGGAACTGGCTTGGAGAACCTGAGTGCCAACTGCTCATTTTAAATCCACAGAGCTAGCCCTGAAAGAGAGCCACTAAACAACTGAGCAATTCCTGTGCTTTGCTCATCAAAATTTGGCCACTCGCACAGAAGCATGGGCCACCCACTCAGAACCCCTTTTGGGAATCTGGAAGTACTATTCCTCTTATTATTTCCAATAAAACTCCCCCAACCTTCTCCTTTGGTTCACAACTTCATTCCTCGACATGTGCAGAACCATGAGCTCAGTACATATGGTAACAATGGGACCACTCCCTCTCTATTTACCTGAACCTGACCACATCCCAGGACCAAACTCTACCTTTGACCTAAGGTCTACTATCCAAAGACAAAGATATGAAAGACAGAGATGCTTTTGACCCACCCTGGAAGATTTCTACAATTCCAAACCATGATGACTGTGTGCTAGACCACTAGAGCAGCCATGCATCACCACGCATGCCATTTTTCCTTTCTTCCCATTCGTGCCATTTTCCTTTCTGTTGGCATAAGCCTCCTAGCTCTGAGCATAACTTCAACCTTTAAACCACATGAAATTTAGCTGCCTTTTCTGTACCATTGTAAACAACATCCAGTGTTTAATCTGTCATCGCAAGAACCTGGCAACCCATCTTGGACCCCATCAACCACAGCATCACTAGTGAGGAAGGAGTCTAAGGTACAGCAAAGTGGCTGGGCGATTGGATATGACCTGTCAATCACAGAGACCTGTCAACCATGGAGATTCAGGACACATGCAAAGCAGCTTCTGAGTCCTGCACCTGATGTCAATTAGAGAGTGCCATCTTCAATTCTTCTGGCATAAGATCAGGTGGGGTTTTGATGGGATGGCCTGCATCTGACATCAGAGGGGAGTATAAGACATTGACCATTGGCCTTGTGGCCACTGTGAGCCTTTTCACCTCCCCATTCTGCACTCTGTGGATTATAGTTCTTTTCCTACTTTAACTGACCTACATTCACTCTGCAGAGCACAACTTTTGAGAGCGCTTCTTTTCTTACCTTAATTTTTTTTTCTTTTTTGAAACAGGGTCTCACTATGCAGTTCAGGCTGCCCTTGAATGTACTTTGTAGCCCAGGATGGCCTTGAACTCACGGTGATCCTCCTGCCTCAGCCTCCTGAGTGCTGGGATTACAGGTATGTGCCACCATGCCTGGCTTAAATATTTATAATAAATGTAAAACCTCACTATGTTTTTCACTTGTCTGATTCTTTGAACAGGACAGCAAAGGCCTGGAAGGGACTCCTGGGATCCTCAGTACCCCCTTAACAGCTTTTGGTGAGCCAGCCAGCAGGTAAGAGTGGACCACTATGCTCTGGAGAGCTGATGAGGGATGGAGCAGGGAAAGAATGCAGCTAGTGATGCAGCTTCATGTGGGTGCTTGACTCAGAACCCACTGTGGAGCCCAGTAGAGCTTGTGCCCTGCACTGGGCTGGGGTATATGCCCTCAGTGCACTGACTGGGGTGCCCACAGCCCAACCCCCAAGGGTGTGTGGCCCCATGTACTATTGGACCTTTGGGCAGGAGGTGCTGCTTGAGCACTGGCTTCTGCTAGCTGGCTGGGTGTGCAGATGAAGTTGCATCCAGTCCCAGTGCCCTAGAGAAAGGGAGTGGTGGCTGGAGTCTCTGGATTCCTTTCAAGGGTGGTAGAGCCCAGCTGAATGCAGTGGCAAGTGAGCAGGGTGATGGCCCCAGGGGCAGTTAGTGCTGGTGGCCCTGAAGCCACTCAGCAGTGTTGCTGGTTTGCTCTGCTTCCACCACCATTCTCCCTCACGCCACCCACCAACCGGATCACTTGGCTGAGTTCAGGCCAGAAGCCTGCTGCACTCACAGTGGCGTGTTCTGTGGTCACATGGATTGAGTGCCTCCAGGGAGCCAGCTCAGTTATTTTCCTCTTTTGGGAAAAAGAGCTATGAGTTACTTTTCCAGGGAGCCATCCTGGTAACAGAAATTTAGATAACCTAAAAAAACATGAGTATAGAGAACCCTTTCCCATCCTTGTTGTGGTCCAGGAAGGTTTATAATTATAATCCCAAGGAGAAGCTATTGGAATTCCAGTGCATTAATTCTAATCTACTGTTGTGGGAAATTTCCCAAGCCAAGCCAAACCAAACCAAACCAGACCAAAAGGAAGACTCTTTGCACCGAGGAGATAAGAAGGCAGCATTTAATCTTTACACAAGCGGACTGTTGGAGTTCATGCCAGTGGACAGTTGTAGGCATAATTCCTCCCAAGCAACTGCCCTGAATCAGGAAGGATTTTAATCTATATAGAATTAGCAGTAGGAGGTACAAAGCAAGTGACCAATCGTTACATGATTGGTTACATACATTGAATCATATATTGACAGACAGGCTAGTCTTGAAACAATAGAATCATTCCAGGAACCAGGGGAGGAGGCTCTTACAGAATGGGCATACTTGAGGGCATTACCATAATATAGGAATTGTTCTGGAGAGAAAGAGCCTTGACTGAATGAGAGTGGTTAAGGACATTACCATAATATAGAAATGTACAGAATGAATATACTTAAGGGCATTACCATAATATAGGAATGGTGGGAGAGAGAGCTATTACTGCATGAGCACAGGTCAACCCAAGGTACCTAAAGGTATAGGCAATTGCTTTGATATTGTCAGGGTCAATTGAATTTACCAGAGACAGCAGAACAGCAATTTGGTCAGTCTTCCAATTAATCATGAAATATCATTAAGTTTGTTATTTTGTCCCAACATTCCCCCATTTTTATTATAGGGGATAATCTTTTACCTTAGTTTCTCCAGTTTTTTTAGTAGCAAGGAAATGATGGGAGGGTGTCTTAGTTACTTTTCACTTGTTGCTGAGACAAAATACCTGACACCCAAAATTAGGGAAGGAAAGGTTTATTTCTTACAGTTTCTTGGGAGTTTCAGTCCATACTCAGTCTATACTCTAAGGCAGGGTAGCGTGGTGGGGCCGCCATTCATGGCTGCCACAAACAACAAGGCATGCTGGAGAGAGAGAGAGCATGTGCAAGAGAAGGCAGAAGCAAGCAAGAGGAAGACCCGCCTCCCTTGCACTGTATCTTGGCCCCACCCCTGGGTGGAGGCAGCCCTCACATCACCAATCCCAGTGCTAGACAACAAACCAATCACAAGCAAGCACCAGACTCAGCCCCATCAAAATTACATGAGGACTTGGGGAGACACAGGATCCAACCAACACAGAGGGAGTAGCTTGTGAAAGAAGTTGGTGGTGTATAGCTTTAAAGCATTCATTCTAAAGCATGTCAAGATACAAATTATGCATGGGCCTAGGAGAAGAATTGCTAAAATGGCCACAAAGGTCTCAGGATGGCTCCTATCAAAGAGGAGGAAAAAAAATCCCAGGATCCCCACCAGGAAGAACTTTTTACTATCTCTGACTTGTTGGCATAGTAGCAACATTCTTTGTGTAAGAAAAGGCAGGAGCCTCCATATTGGGCTGTCAAGAGGTCTGGAGCTCTTCAGTTTTGAAGAACAACTGTGGCCAAGGAATCTATTTGATCTTGCAGTGCGTCTATTGAGGTTTGTATGTTGGCAAAATCTCCAGCAATCTGAGCACTTGACTGTGAATATTGTCCATAGCTTACACCCATAGCTGTAGCACTGAGTGTTAAACTTTCCACTATTGCTTTCCCAGCCAATGTGGGCAATAATACAGGGTCACATTTCTGACATGACTGATAAGCATGGGCAGCATGGAGATTTTATTTGATCTTTAGTTCCTTGGCTAATTTTGCATTACCTCTGCCACAAATGATGGCCCATTATCACTGCCTATAGTTAGAGGCAGCTCATATCTAAGAATAATTTCTCTCAATAAGACTTTGTATACTTTAGAGGCTTTTTCAGTCTTTGGTGGAAATGCTTCTGGCCACCCAGAATAAGTACAGACAAGAACCAGCAAGTATTTGTAACCCTGACATGGTTTGATTTCAATAAAGTCTATTTGGAGGTCTTCAAATGGTGAAAGTCCTGTATGTTGGATTCCAGGCGGTGGCCAAGGGCCTGTTGAGGCCTTAGTCCTTGCACAGATTTGACATCTCCTGCTGATGGCTTCACAAAGTGCTGATAATTTTGGAATGTAGTAGGACCGACCCAGCAGCTGGGCCATTGCAGTTTTTCCTCCATGGGTGATGTCATGGTGATTTTTATCCAGGTGTAGGTTAATTCTTTTGGAACAATTATTCATTCATCAGGCAGTGTCCAGACACTATTTAGGTTTACTGCAGCCCCTTCCTGTTTTGCCCAGTCTATTTCCTCTTTGGTGTAACGGAAGGGGCCTTTATGTAAGCTGAGAGCAGTGTTGGGTGGAATTTCATGCAGAGCTTCTAAGTTTTTAATCAGCATATTGCCTGTCCAGGTTGAGGCCTCAGCAGCCAATTTAGGAGCCTCACTTGCTTTATGATTTTCATGAGTAACTATGTCCTTTGCTTTTTGATGCCCTCTGCAACGGATACCAGGGATCTTTTTAGGCCTCCAAATTGCATTCAGTAGTTGAGAAATCTCATCTTTATTCTTAATTTGTCTTCCTTCTGTTGTCAGAAGTCCACACTGCTTGTATAACATCCTGTGGACATGGACTATAGCAAAGGCGTATCAGGAATCTGTGTAAATATTTACCTTTTTGTCTTTTGCCCAGTTGAGGGCCTGTATAAGTGCCCAGAGCTTGGCTCATTGAGCTGACCAGTGTGGAGGAAGAGGTCTGGCTAGGAGCACCTGTTCAGTAGTAATAACAGCATAGTCAGCCCTGCATTGTCCGCCTTTAACAGAGCTACTTCCATCCATGAACAAGGTGTACTCAGCGTATGTTATGGGCTCCATCAGGAGATCAGGGCCACTAGCAACCAGCTCGTCAATTAATGCAAGGTGATCATGAACAGGCGGTCCAAGCTCTATGGGAGAATAAGGTGAGTTGGGGATTTCTGACAAGCAGTCCCTGGTACTGAGTGATGTGACTGTTTGAAAGCCATCAATGTCCCTGACTACTAAGAAGTTCAAGAGCAAAGCCCGGTGTGGTGGCGCATTCCTTTAATTCCAGCACTTGGGAGGCTGAGGTAGGCAGAGTGTTGTAAGTTTGAGGCTGGCCTGAGCTACAACATGAGCACAAGGCTGGCCTGAGCTACATAGTGCAACCCTGCCTCAAAAAAAACTAGGGCTGGGAATTTGGCTCAGTGGCTTAAGTGCCTGTCTGGCAGGTGCAAAGCTGTAAGTTCGATCCCCGGTGCCGCAAAAAAAAAAAAAAAAAGAAGTTGAAAAACAGCATGTGGCACCCAACCAGTCAAATTTTGTCCCAGAGTCAATTTGTCCACCTCCTTAACCAGAAGGGTGGTTGCTGCAAGTGCCCACAAACAGGGAGGCCACCCTTGGGAAACGGAGTCCAAAGTCTTAGACAAGTAGGTGACCCATCTCTCTCAAGGTCCCACCATCTGGGTTATAACCCCTGTGGCTACATGTTGCTTTTCATCCACAAATAGATTGAAGGAGTGAGTTACATCTGGGATTCCTAATGCTGGAGCTGAGGCCAGAGCTCTCTTGATTTGTTTGAATGCCTCAGTTTCTTCAAAAGTCCAGTTTATTATGTCTCTTTTAGTCTTGAGTTTTTAAACATGTCATAAAGTGGTCTGGCCCTTTCATCATAATCTGGTATCCAAATTCTGCAGAAAACAGCTGCTCTTAAAAACTCTCTGAGTCCCTTTTTACAGTTAGGCCATGGAATAGAACAGGTGACTTTTTTTTTAGGACCTAAGTGTCAAAGCCCCTTTCCTAAGTCAAATCTTAGCTATTTAACTTTTTGTTTACAGATTTGAGCATTTTTTGAGGGGACTTTGTACCCAGAATTGCATAAGTGATGTAAGAGGGCTTTTGTTCCCTTTTAGCAGTCCTCTTTATTACTTATTTATTTATTTTTGGTACCAGGGATCAAACTCACAACCTCATGCCTGCCAGGCAGGTGCTTAGGCCACTGAGCTAAATCCTGGCCCTATTTTTTGAGACAGGATCTCACTATGCTGTTCAGGCTGGCTTTGAACTAACTTTGTAGCCCAGGCTGGTCTAGAACTCACAACAATCCTCCTGCTTCAGCCTCCTGAGTGCTGGGATTAAAGGCGTGCACCACCATGCCCAGCAAGTAGCCCTCTTTATTAGGGCTTCCAATCAGGATATCATCAAAGTACTGTAGCAGTGTCCAGTGAAATTTGTTATGGGGGAATTTAGCTAAGTCAGCTGCCAAGGCTTCCCCAAACAGTGTAGGTGAGTTTTTGTATCCTTGTGGGAGACGCACCCAGGTGAGCTGTCCCTTTTGTCTTGTGTCAGAGTCCTCCCACTCAAAAGCAAAAGTAGTGGACTAGCAGGAGCTATTTGCAGGCAGAAAAAGGCACCCTTTAAGTCCAGGCAGGTGACACAGCAACATCAGGAGGAAGCAGGCCCAGGAGGGTGTATGGGTTGAGAGCCACTGGATGCAAGGTTACGGTGGTTGCTCTGATGGTGCAGAGGTCTTGCGCTGGCCAGTAGTCTCCATTAGGCTTTTTAATCAGTGTTAGTGGAGTGTTCCAGGGCGATTGGCAGTCTACTGGGATTCCAGTTTGTTTCAGTCTGGAGACGTGGGGCTGAATCCCAAAGTGAGTCTCCTGGGACATGGGATATTGCTTGATGGCAACAGGAACAGCACCCGAATTAAGTTCAGTTATCAAGGGGGCATGGTTAATGGCTAGCCCTGGGGGCGAGTCTTCTGCCCAAACATCTGGAAACATGGCTCTTAATGTCTCAGAATTACAGTCTATGGGCATCTCTGTTTGATAGAGATGCCATTTTTCTTTTTTCTCTCGATTTATGAAAATCTTTTGAGCTATCTGGAGCAGCTGTGTAGCACTCATGTCAGTGAAACCCTCAATCTTTTGAATTTTTTTTCCAGATGTCAGAGGCATATCATGCCACAGAAACTGAATTTATCATCTGTTGATGCTGAGGAGCCTCAGGATCAAATGGGTTGTAGGTTCAATAAGCCTCACACAGCCTCTCATAGAACTGTATTGGGCTTTCCTCTTTCCTTTGAACAACATCGGCAATGTTGGACATGTTGATGGGCTTTTTCTCCCCTGCTTTTATCCCTGTCAGAAGTGCATTTCAATATCTGGTTGGAGCTGTATGGCCGGCTTCAGTATTATAGTCCCAGTTAGGGGGGTTGGCAGGGAAGACTGTGTCTATCCAGGCCTCAGGATCATCAGCATCTTCTGGAACCTTGGTTCCTAGCCAGGCCCGACTTCCTTCAATGATGAGGACTCACTCCTTTGTGCTGAAAAGAGTCAAAAGAATTTGTCTACAGTCTGCCCAAGTTGGCCGATGCATCTGGAAGACTGAGGTGAGGGGTTCGACCATGGCCTGAGGTTTCTTGGAGTAGGCTAGTGTATAATTTTTCCAGTTGAGATCACTGGAACTAAAAGGCTGATAGCAATAAGCAGTTGGCTGATTTGGCCCCCGGTTCTCAAATGGGCATCTGAAGCTGTGATGAGCATAGTCGGTGTCTGATTGGGTTCGGCTCAGGTGGCTCCTCAGGACCAGGTGGTGGCAGTGCAGTTGGCGGGGGTGGAGCAGTGGAGACAGGCAACACAGGCAGTGGTTGGTCAGGAGCTGCAGTTGCCTCCAGGGGTGGCGGTGGAGGGTCTGGTGGATCTGCGTGCTGCTTATGTATGGAGGAGGAGGACGAGGAGGTAAGTCGTCCTCGTCAGGACCAGCGGGTAAGACAGGGTAAATCCTTTTAGTCTTAGTCTCTAGTGCCTCTTTCATTGGGGAGCTCTGGCTCAGTTTGTCATCTTTGAGTACCAGGAGAGTTCCCCTTTTTTGGCTGGCATAAGCCCAGAGCCATGGTGGAGGATTTTTGCACAATGCAACCATCAGTCAGTGTAAGGGAATTGATCAGGATGATCTCCTGGCGCAGGTCCAGATATTTTTCTCCAGACTTGGTGAACAATTTCCTCATTCAGGGCACCCTCTGGTGGCCACGCAGGGCACAAACGTGGCCAGTCTAATTCTTCAGAAAACACAAAGTTGCTGAGGTTTCATTTTTATTGTTGCTCTGTAGTCTGCTGAAAAGCCTTTCTTAAAGTTTCTTGTCATGCAGTCTAAAACAGGATCTACTCTGGCTTGCACCCATACTATCTCCCTATGGTGTGTGTATTATACCCTTGATCAGAGATGCCACAAACAAAGGGAGAGAGCCCTTCCCCAGAGGAAGGACCACTCAGTTGCCCACCTGGCTGTGCCCCTTGCGGGGACTTAGGTGCAACTTAGCTAAGGAGGGTGCAAGGCCTCCATTATGCCATATGTTGATCACCACAGAACTGCAGGTTAGGGCCCAATCAAGCACCGTGACCAGTGCTTCCCAGTCTTGGCACACAGTCAAAGCCAACTATGGCTTACACTGCTTGCTCTCACTCAGTCCACACATTCATGCACAATCACACAGAGGTTAGTTAATACATTCCCACCCTCAGACCCATGGGTAAATCTAACTAGAATAGCAGCTGCATCTAACTACTCCATCTAGAACAGAAGCTGGAGTCGAAACAGGTGACAAATGCCATTGAACAGGTGATTCCAGGAACTGGACTCGAAGCAGGTGATCAATTCCTCTTTTGTCCACTGTGGAGGTGGTGCAAGCAGGTTGCCTAGGTTAACTGCAGGACAAAACCCGAGGCAGGCCTACCTTATCTGAGGGCCTGGTCCGTGCCATGTTCTAAATCCTCCCTGGGTCCGATGAGGCCCTCGCTGTTGTGCAGGGGTTTCCTCTCCTTGGCTGTTGAGGAGACTTTGAGAAGTCAGAGGGTGCACCTTCTCATCTTCAGATGGGGGTGACCCTAACAGCAAAGCGAAAGGCCTGCACCAGTGACCTAAGTGGTCAGCAAGGTGCCTTTCCCAGTCAGGGAACCAGAAATGTTTCTGGAAATTTCCCAAGCCAAGCCAAACCAAACCAGACCAAAACGAAGACTCTTTGCATTGAGGAGATAAGAAGGCAGCATTTAATCTTTACACCAGCAGGCTGTTGGAGTTCATACCAGTGGACTGTTGTGGGGATAATTCTTCCCAAACAACCACCATGAATCAGGAAGGAGTTTAGTTTATATAGATTTTGAAGTGTAAGATACAAAACAAGTGACCAAACATTACATTTTTGGTTACATACATTGAATCATATACTGAGAGACAGGCTAGTCCTAAGACAATAGAAACATTCCAGGAACCAGAGGAGGAGGCTCTTACAGAATGGGCATACTTGAGGGTATTGCCATAATATAGGAATTGTTCTGGAGAGAGAAACTTGACTGAATGAGAGTGGTTAAGGATATTACCATAATATAGGAATGGTGGGAGAGAGAGCTTTTACTGCATGAGCACAGGTCAGCCCCAGGTACCTAAAGGTATAGGCAATTGCTCTGACATTGTCAGGGTCAAGTGAATTTACCAGAGACAGCAGAACAGCAACTTGGTCAGTCTTCCAATTAATCATGAAATATCTGTAAGTTTGTTATTTTGCCACAACACTATCACCTCCAGAGCAAGCCATGGCAAGAAGAAAGACACGGAGACATATACACAGTTATGGGGAGCCAAGGGGTCCTAAGTCCAGTCAAGATAGTGGTTTACCAGGACAAAGGCCTTAACCCAGAGCCCAACCCAGGTATTATTGATTCTTCTTAAAGGGAGTGGCCTGGGGATGAGTGACAGAGTGGTGGGAAATATGTGACTGCCATGACTACTGGGCTAGGTAGGTCTGAGATCACCTCTGCAATATGCAGAGGGCAAGAAATGCAGAGGGAGTAATCTACATAACGCAGCTGAGGTAGTAGCTAATAATTTGGGGTCAGTGCTTCAGTTCTGATGTACATTCCTTTTTGCCCTGGACAGTCATAGCCTCTTTCTTGAGGCTCGGTCCCAGTTAACAGCGTAGAGCATGGCTCTCCATCCTGCTCGGCTCAACCACGCATTTGGGGAGTCGCCGGATGGGGTAACACTGACCTGTCACATTGCTTCAGAGATTACACATCAGCTCCTCAGCCAGCCCAGTTTACATTGCTTAAAGTCAATTGAAGGGACAAAGAAATAGCCTAGCCAGCTCTGTACATACCAATTCATGGAGATAGGGCCAAGTTTATCCAAAATGGAGATAGTTGCACCTCTTTTCAAGGAGAGTCAAGGAGAATTGTCAATGTGGTTACCCACATCTGAGGGCCTGAACAGAGCAAAGGGGCACTCAGGAAAGATGAACTCAACTGGTTGTGAGAATGCCTTGCACTTAGATCTTTTTAAGGGTTTCGTTTTTCCTTTTCTTCTCTTAAATGATGAAAAAAGATTTCTTAAAAAAAGAAAAATAAGGGCCATTGTTTCTCAAGTCTGAGGGAGCCCTCAGGGAGGCCCCACCCTAACTTAGGAGTTCACTGTTGCTAAGGGAGCCCCTGGTGGTGATGGGGCTTCATCCTTCTCCCTGGGAAGTCAGTGGGCCATGGTATGGAGAATTTCTAAGGATAAAAATAAACAAGGCATCCCTGCTGCCACTTTGAGCAGACACACCTCTCAGTAGTACTTGATTCCACAAGGAATGCCTTGTGAACTCATTGGGTCTTCTCCTTCTGGGTTGGACACCATCTAAAGAACCCCGTGCCTAGTCTTTGCTCTCCGCAGGCCTCAGGACATGCCATAGGAAACACTCAGTAGACCCCAGTGACCTCATCATTCAGCCATATCCTTTAAAATTTGGAATGAACTAGGAAATGAATTAGAGATGCATACAGAATTGCAGTTTAAATATAATACTATTTTTCAGTTAGATTCTTTCTGAAAAAGAAAGGGAAAGTGGTGTAAAATTCCTATGTTCAGGCTTTTATGGCTCTTTGTCTGTGCAACAGCCCAGAAACTATTGTACTTAGAGAGGACCCTGATGATCAGGAAGTTGATGTTGTTGATGATTCTGACCTCAGACACCCACCTGTTTAATGGACACAACCACATGGGCGGAGTCTCTGACTTCCTTCTTATAATCCTCAAACCAGCAAATCAGTTCCCTTTCCTTCAAGTGACTCAGAAAATCCACTAGAGCCTCGCTCCCCAGAGAGACCTGCTCTTCCCCAGCCACTCATCATGCTCATCAAGCCCCACAGGATGTCCACAGAGTGAAACTTCCTGTCCTCTAACTCACAACTCATCCTGCCCCTAAGAGTGGTCCCAGGAGCAGAGGGGACTATCAGAGTCCAGGTTCCTTTTGTTTTGGTTGCAAATATCCAACAATCCAAAGAATGATCAGGTTTTCATAGGACCCTAATAGGTTTGCAGATGAGTTTCAAATGTTGACCCTTGCTTTTGACCTATCATGGTGGGTTGTCCAGCTGATCTTGGCTACTTGCTGTACCCCAGATGAAAAGCAAAGAACTCTAGGAGAAGCTACAAGATAAGCAGTGTACTGGAGTGAAAGAAAGAAAACTTCTGGAGAGGTTATCCCCTCTAACAGCACCAAACTGGACTAGAATGCCAGCAGTGGACTGGAGATGAGGTCTAACATGATAACTACTGTTATCACGGGAATAAAAAGACGCATTAAGAAATCTGTCAATTATGAGATGGTAAGAAAGGTCACTCAGGGCAAAGAGAAAAAACCACCTGTCACCCATAGCCAATTATTAGAAGCTTTGCACAAATCTACATATCTAGATCCGTTTTCCAGGGAGAGACAGGCATTGATGGGAAATCATTTCATTAGTCAACCAGCGCCAGATAGTTGACATAAATTAAAAATCTTCAGATGGGCCCCTATGACCCAATTACTGGCACAGCCTTTTCTGTGTCCAACAATTGGGATCTAGATGGGCATAAAAGAAAAGGGGCCAAAATTGTAGCTGTCACAATTGGCAAGGCTTTAAATACATCCATGATGTCTAAGGGGGAATCCAGGGACAATCAAGGAAACAGTTCCTGTTTTAAAGGCAAGAAGACTGGACATGCAACTGTACCAAGCTACCACCTAGGCCCTGTTCTGTGTGTCAGGTGATCTGTGCTTGTCCCAGAGAGGGGCTGGACCAGCCAAAACCATCATATTCTGCTCTGATGAAGAGGACTGAAGGGCCCAGGGCAAGCTGCAATGCCCCTGTGCATAGACATCACTGTCTCCAGTGAGAACCCTGGGTGATCCTAGATGTCATGCAAATTCAATCACTCTATTTCAATTTGCTTCTCTGGAAAGCCTTCCTGCAGGTCTATAGCCATACTTAGGGCTAAGGGGATCCCTGGTCAGAACTTCTTTACACTTGATCTAAAATGTCAGTTTGAAAGTCAAATATTCAACCATGAGTTTTTAATTTTGCCAGAGTCCCACTGCCTCACTAGAAAAACAAAGCATAAATAGGAAACTGTAAAACTCCTAGAGGCAGTCTGTCTTCTCAGGCAAGTTGCTCTCCTTCATTGCAAGCGATACCAAAGAGACATGTCTAAGTCTCCTTGGGAAATCAAAAGACTGATAGAGAGGCAAGGAGGGCAGTCTTATAGCCCCTCAAGATCTTAGCCTTGTTCCTAATTCCTGAGGGACTATTAAGACCAATCTAGAAAATGAACTGGTCCTTCCTCAAAAGACACAGTGACAAGCTATAAAAATCCTACATGGGGACATGATCAAATTTTCACAGGATTGCGACTAGTGGTGACCACCTGACAGACCTGCACAACTTGCTCATTTGTGGTTATAATAACCCTGGCAAGCTCACACCTCCTCCTTTGTTAAAAGAAAGCAGTTTCTGTGAACCTCTGGAAGGTCTGGGACTCCTCTTCAAAAAGCAAGACTCCAGTTCTGCTTCGGTTACTGAAAGTCAGTAATGACCTCTAATTCACCACAGTTTAAATGGGCATGTACACTGGGACTTCTGTCTATAATGGGAGTAATTTTTCTACAGATATGATACTTAGGCTCTTGGCCCTTTACTCAATATCTTTCTTCACCATGCTTTCTCCTCTACAAGAAGCATAGAAATAAAGCTTAATGTTTCTAATTGCCGAATTTGTCACGGTCCACTTTTTAAGACAAACCAAGAAATATTCCAATCTACTCATTCTTACATTTGGGCTCTGAATCCCCAATCTAATGGTAAAATTTATCTATTCAAGGCTTCAGATGGTGATCCAGACTACAGCCCATGACCCTCCTGACAAATTCACCAAGCTTTCTCAGCTCAACAGTTCACTAACTCTTTTCTCATTGTGTTCTGGTAGGTTTTTTTCCCCTGCTTTTAACCCAGCCACGACATCCCAAGGACATTAGAGAGCACATAATCCCTAGTAGGTATGGAAATAGTCATATGAAGACAGAGACCACCACACCCTCAGCAGCCCATTAAGAATTATAAGAATTTTTGTCTCTCAGGGGGAAATGAGGCAGGAGATCAGGGCGTGGCAAAGTAGCTGGCCAACTGAGTGTGATGTATTGATCACAGAGACCTGTCAATCACAGAGATTTAGGACAATGCTCAGTGCAGCTTCTAATCCCTGTGGCTGATGCCAGTCAGAGAATCCTGTCTTTGATTTTTCTGGCACAAGATCAGGTGGGGTTTTGATGGGATGGCCTGCATCTGACATCAGAACTAGGGTACAAAAGACAGTGGTCACTTGCCTCACGGCCACTGTGAGCATTCTCACCAGCCCAGCCAGCACCCTGCGGGGTGTTCTTATTTTACTACAATGGGGCCACACTCACTCTGCAGAACACTTCTTTTCCCTTCTCTTCTCATCTTTAATAAATGTAAAACTTTACTACAATTTTGCTTGTCTTTTCCTGTTCATTGAACTAGATGAGCCTGGAAGATACCGCCAGGCATCCCAGTACCGTGGCAACACTAGGAAAAATTATTTTTATTGGTAATTATTTATTTCATCTAGCCTACCAAATCCAGAAGAATAAAAATGTAAGCAGTGTTAATGATATATATTATTAATAATTTCTCAGTCCAGAGTCACTATGCATATTAGCAAGTTCTACCAAAGTTGCTTATTACAATAAATGATGATGTTTAAACAGGGTTGGTAAACTACTGTACAGAAAAGGAAATCTTTGCTTCATCTTCTTGGGAAAAGAGCTGTAGTATATTTAAATGACTTTCCCCTTGTCTCTCTCTTGCTCCAGTTTTTCAATCTCCAGAGAAAGTTTATGTAACTCCAGGGCCACTTTTGAGTCCCTGGGACTTGAGAGACACTGTAAGAGGTTTTTTCCTGCTTGGACAATGTTACGATCTTCAGGAACTTGCTGAAAAAGAAAAGAAAAATGATGATTTTAGAAAGCTTTCCCATTTCCTGTGAAGGGTTAAGCATCTCTTGGGATGCCATGTAATGGGAGGAATATTGGAAGGTGAGGAATGACCCAAGGATAAATGGGTAGTCCTAATAAAGTATTTCCCAAGAGCTGAATTCATATCTGTTTGTAGGTTTTAATCAGGATCAACTGAAGCAGAGAGGGAGTCTAAGATTATGAGAATGCTAAATGTGTGAAAGAACAACTGCTCTGTCAGTTTTACTCATTGATAAGAACTGAAACAAAAGCTAACCAGATATTAGGGTTAGAGCCCAGACATCTTGTTATAAAATCTGCTGCCCACTTGGGCTGGCTATCTGTAAAACAATGAAGTACAATGAGAACAGTACCTATAAACAATATATTGGCCCAAATGACTGCGATGATACTTTGAGACATTATTTTTCTCATTTTACAAACTGACCTATAATTTGTTTTAAGGTATTGTCATGATTTAGATCTAAAATGTTCCTCATGTGGTTGGCAGGGGTTATATCATCAGTGGATTCATTCATTGATAAGTTCATAGCTGAATGTTCCCTTAGGAGCTGGGGCCTGATTAGAGGTGGGTGAGTGGGCACATGTTCTAAGCTCCTCCTTTCTCTCTCTGCTTCCTGCTGCTATTTGTTGCTATACCTTTTCTTCTGCAATGTGCCTCTGCCATTCTGTTTCTGCCTGGGAGGCAGCCAACCACGGGCTGAAACTGTGAGCCAAAATAAATTTCTCCTCCTTTGAATTGCAGGTGTCTGGTATTTTGTCCCCAAATGGAATAGTGGGCCAAGTGTCGAATGACTTCAAATTCATTGACTATTACTCACCTTTTCACAGCTGGGCACAGCTGGGCTCCAAGATTTGTTCTCCAAGCAGGAGATCCTCTGGGAGCCAACTATCCTATAGCCAGGGTCACATTGGATGGTGACAGTTTCGGGGCTGATATACTGCTCCTTCTCCACAGACAACTTTCCATTTGGTATCTCTGGCTTTAGGCACAAAGCTGTAAGTAGAACACATTACCTTACCATCTTGTTTATTTCAAAGAAAGAACATTTTGATACTGATAACAAAAGGAATAAGAAATATTGTTGAAGTCTACTTTTCTTTTCACATTACTGCTGCCACCATGGGGCTATTACCACTACCCCACCGTCAATGTCACGACTAGTTAGCATTCACTGAGCACTTGCTATACAGCAGCTCATGTACTGAGAACACTGCAGATGTTACTTCATGTAAGCCTCAGCAGCCCTTTGAGGGAGATATAGACGTGCCCATCAGAGAGATGAGGAAACTGAGGCATGGAGAAGCTAGATACTTCACCACAAATTACACACAGTACTTCTAAGGGGCAGAGCCAGAGTGTAAACTAATTACAAAGTCCAAACTCTTTACTTATACACAGGACTTCTGCCTCAGTTTTCTCCTGTATAGAACAAAAGCAATGCCAGTAATTTAGGTCCTGGAATTGTTGAGTGTGAGAAGATATAAATGTTCTTACAAAAATTTTGCATAGTCTGCCATAATAGCTGGGTGACCAGTAGAGAAGTCAACTTTCTTCTGAAGGGCACTGGAGTGCATAAGACCCACAGGTGCTGTTTGTAGGGTACTGGGAATTACACCATGGCCAACCATAGGTCAAGCATGAAGCAGGGAGACTCTGCTCTACCCGGGTGAACTCAGTCACATCTAAGCCACTCGGCAGTACTACTGGGCAGCCCAGGTTACCTTGACACTGAGGAGCTGGTGATGACCATTCAAAAAACGTGCAGGAGATTATGGCTGCTCCAACCAGGGCATAGCCTTCGTTGCATTCATACTGCACCTCGGTAGTGAGTGCCAGGTATCCGGTAATGTATGTGTAGTGCCCGTGTGGAATCACAGAGGGAGAGCTGCAACCTTGGAAACAGAAAGTGAGAATTTTGTTTTATAATACTGAGGATTGGGCGGAGGGTCTTCACGCTGAGTTATGTCCCAAGCCTTTAAAAATGTTTTTATCATTAGATGGGGTCTCACTAAGTTGCTGAATTGCTAGGGTTGGGCTCAAACTTTTGACCCTCACACCTACTGGGGTGCTGGTATTATAGACTGGAGTCATCAATCTGAGAATTTTTTCTGACTCATTGCTAAGGAATGATAGATTTCCATCACTAGAACAAAATGCTTAAGGTAGCTAACTTAGAAAGGGAAATGGCATATTGTGGCTCACAGTTTCTGAGGTTCCAGTTCACGATCAGATGGAGCCATAGCTATCAGGCCCATAGCGAGCAGCACGTCAGTGGCGGTGCCTGCTGCGGCAAAATCACTCACATTGCCACCCAGAAATGAAACAGTGAGGAGAGAGCCCGGGAGTCTCACAGTTCCCATTAAGGGCACCCCTTGGTGACAGGAAGACGTCCCTCTGAGGCCCACTCTTAAGTCTCCACCACCTTCCATTAGCGCCATCTGGGGACCAAGGCTGTCACACACGGGCCTGTGGGGACTGGAGGGGCACGGAGCTCCTGGGTGCGGGGAGGAGGGAGTTAACGGGTGCAGCCCATCCACCCGCTCAGGTTTCTCGCAGGAGCTCATCCACTGCAGGGACACCTACGTGCCTTTCCCAGAACTGCAAAGACCACAGATGCCAGTGACTTTCCTGTCAAGACTCCACCCAGAAAAGCACCTAATGCTCCCGGCAGTTCTGGCCCGTGTGCCCATTCCCCTTGCTGTGGTTGCTCATGTATTTAAGGCCCTGACGTCTTCCCCTCGGGGTCGCTGTCTGTCCACGAGGCGACCCTTCCGCTCGCGCCTAATAAAATTCTCCTTCGTGGCGGAGTGTCTCTGTCGTCCTTGCGTGGGTTGCGTTTGCACTTACTTTTCAGGGAACTTCAAGGTTCCTAGTGAGATTTGCTAGGTGATGTTTCTTTTACCCCACTGCTGTCATTACTCGTGACACAGCACAGCATAATTCACAAAGTGAAGGTTCCACCTCTTGGCAGAAACAATGAAGGAACAAGGGTTTGTGCGCAAGTACTTAGAAGGTACAACTGATCACTCACTTTATGGAGAACTATTTTTTTCAGTACTTTTAAATCTTTAGCAAAGTGTGTGTGTGTGTGTGTGTGTGTGTGTGTGTGTGCGTGCGCACTTGTTATGGTGTGTCAGGCAGTGCTTCAAACACCAAACAAAATTTCATATAATCCCCTCCCAAACGATCCCATAAAGTAAGCTTTATTATTCTTCTCACTTTACAAATAGAAACGGAGAGGGGAGGCAGCTTGCCCAAGGTCAGACAGCGCGTAAGTGCAGTTTGCTGTACAAAGTCCATGCCCTGCACGCCGTGCTTCAATTAAGAGACTGTGCCACTTGTGAATCGGGAAGGACCTTTCAGTATCAAGTTTAATATCGGTGGGAGAGGAGTCTTCTACTCGAGAAACGTGTGATATGGAGGAACTGCCCTGCAAAAGCCTGTAAGGGCTCTGCAAGCCCGGAACACCCATGCACTTTCTCCCATTAACTCCAAGATTGCACTTGTTTTTAAATCTTTTACAAAGAGAATCATTGGGAAATTTTGCTTTATATGCTTGATAATAGAATTTACTTATCAATTGCAAAGACAAAACTTTGTATTTGTGTAACGTTTTATGGCTTATAAAGAACTTTAATGTACATTGCTTATAACTTTAATTCTAGTTGATTTTCTCAGAATTTGAGGCAATAATAATTTTATATTTCCTTTACAGATAGTAAAAGGTGACAACAAATTAGCAAACATATAACAGGAGATAAATAACTCACTTAAAAACAAAGAAATTGTAAGAATTTTCATATTTAGATGTAACGAAGTTCTTCAGAACTTTTCTTATCTGTTTGTTAGAGTAAATCCCCAGAATTTCTCCAGACCAAGATTTTTTCCCTCTAAAAATGGTAATTGTTTATATCTAAAAACATTAAAACCTTTAAAAATATTTCATACTTAAACCTTGCCATTATTAAAATGGAAATTAATAATTTATTGTACCAATAATAAAACATTTAATTTGTTAGTTGTTAATAAATGATTGACTGTAACAGCAAATATATGAAAAAACATTCAACATCTCTGACCACTAGAGAGATGCAAATTAAAACAATGCTAAGATTCTGACTTACTTCAGAAAGGATTGGCAATCAACAAGAAACCAAAAAATAACAAATTCTGGCATAGCTGTGGTGAAAAAGGAATGTTTCTGCATTGTTGGTAGGAATGTAAACAAGTACATCTGTTGTGGAAATCAGTGTGGAGATTTCTCAAAGAACTGAAATGAGAAATCGCACATGACCCAGCTATCTCCCTTCTAGGTATCTTCCCCAAAGAGCTTAAGACATCATACTATAGTAATAACATGCACATCAATGCTTACAATAGCACAATTCATGATAGCAAAATCCTGGAAACAGCCTTCATACCCATCAACAGATGACTGGATAAAGAAAATGTGGTATCTATATATAATGGAATACCGCTCAGATATAAAGAATGATAGATTTCAGACATCTGCAGGAAAATAGATGCACCTGTAAAATGTAATGTTGGGCAAAATAAACCAGATACACAGGTTTAAATACCATATGGTATCTCTGGTACAAACAAACAGGAGAATGAAGGATGGTAGAATGAGACAAGGAGATGAATTTCTTGCAACAGGGACATAGTCCAAGGGAAAAAGTGGGAGGGCTGAGGAGGAGGGGAAGGGGAAATAAGTAGAATAAAGATTTGTCATGTACAGGAACCCAATAGCCTCAATTAGTGTAAACGTTATATACCATAATATCAGCCAAGATTAATGGTATCAACAAGAATGAAAAATGGGATAGGGGTATCAGAGGGGAGAAGGAAGGGGATTTAAAAAAATTAAGCTGTGGTCTGTACACATAACCACTCCCAAAGATAACAGTAAACTGTGTGAACTACAAACACATACTAATAAAATAAAAATTTTAAATTTAAAAATAAATGATTAAACTTAATAAAACAATGTATTACACCTCCCACAAATTAGTATAAATCATAATTTGACCACACATTCAAAATTCCTAATACAGAATAAAAAGACTACCTGACTTTGCTTTCCTGCAGGCTATCTGGGGCCCCTGTGCCCTCATGACCATTTTACTCACCTTGCGAGCTGGAGGGGCACAGGAGTAAGGTCAGAGCCCCCAGGAGGCCCAGAGGTGGGCAACTGCTCCCTGGTGTGAGCCTCATGGCACATGTACCAGCAGAAGTTCAGAGGTTGTAGGTTCTGCCTGGAGATACCTTGAGGGAAGAGAGAGAACTCACAGCAACAACAGTCAAAGCAGAGGTCAGCTGAGCAGCAATCTACAGCAGTTAAGGCTGGGAGAAATCAGGTCAAGAGTGAGCCTAAATTAGGAAGAAGATTGGGGAAGAGGCTAGAACTGGGGTTTCCAGAATCATTTGAGCCAAAGGACCTTTGAAATCTCAAGAATTCTAGCATAAATAATGTGATGCCAGGAGCAAGCAACCTTGTAGAGCTCTGAGGGTCCTTTCAATGCAGCCCTAGTCTGCTCATGGCAGGGGTGGGCAGAGAAATACAAATAATTCATCTGTGAGTGCTAAAACAAGGACATGGGTTCAAAGTGGGCAGTCTCAGCCATCCTGAAAGCATCCTCAAGCAAGCTAAAGCTGAGTCTATCATTGGAATCTGGGCCTTACAGTGGGAGAGGAAGGCACTCCTGAGAAGCACTTCTACTTAAAAAAGTTGTGACTTTTAAAAGGATGGCCTTGACAAAGAAAACAAAAAATGATGGGAAAAGTTAAATTTCCTTCCAAAAGTCCCAAAGTCTAGTGGAAAAAGAGAACTGTGAGAAAGCTTCAAAGTACAGATAGGCACAACAAACTGATAAGATAACATGTGAATGGGATGTTCCTTTTTGTCATTCCTGATTTACCAAGTCATTTAGTGAATCATATGTTGGTGCCATTCTTATCTGTTAAAAGAGAGAGAACAATAGTGTCTGCAGCACTAGAACACTTTCTCCAGCACACGGAGAAGGAGATGGGAGTGGGGAGCCAGGAGGAGAGGAAGAGTCCACCAGGATGTCCATGAGACTGTGAGGGATTCAGTCAACTACATGGTACATCCAGCCTCATGTTAATCTCTGCAAGCAAAGCAGTGAAAGACAAGTTGCTTACACACATAGCTGTTGTATCGCATAGGAAGTGATACTGAGAGATATGCTGATGTTTCCTAAAAGAAGATGAGTTAGGGGAAACATTTACAAATGACCTCTGCACTCAGGTTACCTGCAAAGTTTATTACAAGAGTTCAAAAGGCAAAATGCTTAGCTGTGACTTACAAGAAATAACTGGATAGATTATTACGTAACATGGACTATAACATGGTTAAATTTCAACCTTCTGAAGAGAAGAAAAGCAAACAGATTCACTATAAATTTGCTTAATTTTAGAAAAAGAACCCATGAAAATCAAGTAAGAAATAATTTAATGCATTCACTAGAAGACTTTACCTATTTAGCGCCAAATTATGTTCTAGGAGTTTTCCCTAAGTGACCTCCTTAAGTTGTACAATTGTTGCCTCTCAGTTGAGTTTTCTTTTCTCGATTCAAGATGTCTACTCATGCTGCATGCTATTGACTGACTTTGCCAGGCGCTGGTCTCTGGAGCAGTTCAGGGCTAACAGCTCCTAGTGTTTACCACTCTTTCTTTTAAAGCAAATGATTTGTCCATACTATTGTACTCAGTATCCTGAGGCCATTCACAGGACCTTCTGAGCCCACAAAGCCAGAGAAATAAAACACAAGCAGAATGACATGCCCAAAAGACCAAGGATTTATTTCAACAGGATCTATGTGTGGCAGCACAAGGAGGTGAGTACACGGGAGGGAGCCCACCAAGACTAACACAGAAAATGCCAGGAGAGTGTTGCTCAGACAGCAGTTGCAGGCCTGTGATTGGTTCAAATGTAGGGCTATGACTGGTTCTAATTCAGGCTGGCTGACTGACCCAAGTACAGGCCTGTGATTGGTCCAAGTGGGTGCAGGACTACAGGACAGCTACAATTATCACTGCAGAGATTCACCGCGGGGTGGAGTCGGGGTGATTGGAGCTGTTTGACTGACAGCTGCTGTGTTTCTGAGAAAAATGGCAGAGCTGAAACCTGGGAATATTTGGGACTCCTGGCTGCTACTGGAGTTTGGGGAGGTTGGGATGTTAATGAGACAATCACAACCTCCCTGATTTAGGCACTTTAAAGTGCTTTGCTGATACGTCAGAGTCTGAAGCAATGGAGCTGGGAGGGGCTGTCATGGCTGCAAACTTCACCTCCTGTCAGAAAGACTAGGAGAGCAGCCCGGAAGCAGCCGCAGGAGTGGCAGGAGGACACAGAGGGAAGAAGCAAGTTGTCCTAGTGCATTCTGGAAGGACAGCGGGGAGGAACACGACAGCTGTTGGCCAAATACCCTCCCCCTCCCCACCCCGCTATCATAGGAAAAGGATGGATGAGGCCGCTACTTTCCTCGGTCTCATAACCACTCTATGGCTTTTAAAATTCCTTTAAACAAATGGTTGAATAATACTTGCCCACGACTTTACAGATAATAAGTGGCTGTGCCAGAATGTGGACCACAGAGGTATGTTCCACCGAAATCTAGTATGTTTAAATTTTGTAAATAACTGCCAAAGGAAACGTGGTGATTAGTACAGACAAGGGAGTTCAGGAAATGGGGTCATATCTAGAAAGCAAAAGTGCTGCCTCCTTCCTTCGAGCCATCACAGAAGGACAAAGTGGAGCTACTGAATGAGTGAACCTCGA
Source organism: Dasyprocta punctata (assembly GCA_004363535.1). Taxonomy (NCBI): domain Eukaryota; kingdom Metazoa; phylum Chordata; class Mammalia; order Rodentia; family Dasyproctidae; genus Dasyprocta; species Dasyprocta punctata. The sequence continues at coordinate 10,167 of RJWM01002190.1, read as the reverse complement.
TACTGACACAAGCCCTTGATGCTATACACAAATCCTTCATTTTATGTATGCTCATGTTTATGGTCTGGGTTTTCTGGATGTCAGTAGTTCTTTCTATTTTAGTGCTGAGTAGAAGCCTATGAATTGACCAAAGTACATTTGATGAGGTCCAGTTTAACAATTTTTTTTTTATGTATTGCCTTTTATGATGCCATGTCTAAAAAGTCTCTGTGTATGCTAGCCTATGTCAAGATTTTCTTTCTTTCTTTCTCTCTTTCTTACTTTTTTTTTTTGTAAAACTGTTATAGTTTTCTACTTTACATATAATTCTTGGATCTGTAGATTTTTCTCCTGTTTAAAAACAAATTTCTTCATATTTTTATGCTTCATATTTAACTATAGGACTCATTTTGAGTTAATTTTGGTATAAAATGTGAGTTTTAGATCAATATTCATTTTTTTCCTTGGAGCTGTCCAGTTGCTCCACCCCTATTTGTCAAAAAGGCTATCTTTTGTCAGAAATTGCTTGAACTTATTTGGGTATAGGTGTAGTTTTATGTTTCTAGCATGAGCTAGTCATTGAATGAATTATTTAGCTTCTGCTATGAGGCAAACAGTATTCTAGGTGCAAGGGAAATCATATTACCAAAAGGAAATAAAAATTCCAGTACTTATGGAGCTTACTGTCTAGTGGGAAGTACAAATATAAAAAACAGAAAGAAAAATTACTGTGCAGCATAAGATCAGGAAGAGAAGATGATGAAAAAACAATGCATACGAAGGACTGGAAAGCAGTGCATGAGGTGGCATGAGCAGGGTAAGTTTGATAAGGTAGTTGAGGAAGAGCTGTTAGAATAAGTGATGTTTAGGTAGAGGCCTGGCAGAAGTAAGAGGGTGAGCCATGCAAACAGCCAAGGGTAAATTTTCTCTGAAGACTGAACATGATGTCCTGTAAGTGCAAAAGACTGAATACGAACAGGAAGACAAAGTTCCATTTTCAGTATAGTTCTGTAAATTTCTGGTCTTACCGTCTCACTGACAATTATAAACTCTGAGGAATAAAGGGATGAAAATAGCAAGAATCTTCCCTCGAGGAATTAGATAATGAATAAATACACATATATTTTAGAGAAGTCATCACTCATTGGGGAATGGAACAACATGCACAGAGTTGCCTATTTGTTCTGCCTTTTCACTTAAAGAAGACCCAAGTGGGTATTTCATGGTGTCTTACGTTCTCATTGTGGGCACAAAATACCTGACACCCACAAGTTAAAGTAGGAGAAATTTACTTTGGCTCACAGTTTATAGAGGTTTCAGTCTACAATCAGTTGGTTCCAAGGCAGGGCATCATGGTAAAGAGCATGGAGTGGAGAAACAGTTCAAACAGTTCTTGGCATGACAGGGAGGATGCAGCAGGCATCAAGTGGGTAGGAAGGATATATACTTCCAGGCCACACATCCAGTGACCACCTCCTCCCACCTGGCTTCCGCTTCCAACATCACACCTAGCTATAAACCCATCCATGGACTAATCCAGTACCGCACACCCATGATTCAGTCCCCTCCCAAAAGCTCCACCTGTGAGCTCAGGAGGCTTTGAGGGGACATCCAGGTACAAACCCTAACACATGAGCAGGCTAAAATTCTGATGGAAAGCCAGAGACTTCCTGGATTGAAGAATAATAACAACCACTAGAAAATGAAAGGGAACCTGGAAATTAAGGAGCCAGGCAAAACAGGGAGCCCTTATCATCTAACTCAGTCCATTCTCTGCTGCCAGTAGAACAACTGAAAATGGATCATTGACAAAGACAAGAGGTTTTTTAGGTCACAATTCTTGGGGCTGGAATGTCCAACATAAAGCTGATGAGAGCCACATTCCCCATCAGTTCATGAGGGAAAATGGAAGGGGAAAGGGCCACGTGTGGAAAAGACAAAATACAAGAAGTAATCTTGCTTTATCATAAGGTGTCCTCATGGTAACTAACCCACTGCCAGGAGTGTGAGCAGTTAGTCTTGAATGATGGTGTTCACCCCTTCATGAGAATGGATCACTACCAACCCAAGTAGCTCCTGAAGTTCTCACCACTTCTCAATACCAATGCAGTGGGACCAACACTTCCCATGTGTTCTGGTGGGAACAAATTATATTCAAACCCTATCACTACACACGCACTCTACACAAATCTCTAGCCGATCTCTAAATCGCCCATGAGCAGGGCAGACTGAAAGCAGTTGAAATGAGATTTGAGCTACTACCCAAAAGACAGATTTTTTTTTTGGTTGGGTACAAATAAGTAAATTCCCTATTAAAAAAATCAAAAAAGCAAAATGCTACACTTTGGAAAGTACACAATAGGGTACATTTAAAATGTACAGGATGTAGTTCAGAATTACTAGACACTTGCAGAACTAGAAAATCTTAAAGGAAAAGAAAATCAAGATAACCCAAATATTGGAATTAGCACATAAGTGTTTTTAAACAGCTGTTACAAGTATTCACAATGATGGATAAGTGCATGCTCTTAATAATGAATAACAAGATAAAAAAACTCAATAGAAAACAGGTTACTAAAAAAGCATCAAAAGAACATTCCAGAACTAGAACACATTGTTAAGATTTTGGCATGATAGAGAGACAAAGAAAGGAGAAAAAAGCCTTTATTGTGGGCACAGGAGGGTTGTAGAAGACACGCAAGCACCCTCAGGAGAGAATAAAGAAGTGAAAGTACTTTTATCAGGTCTGGCTGGGGGAGGACTTTGGGGGGTGGGCATAATAACATATCAACGGCTGATCTGAAGGAGCATCTGTGTGGGCAAAACAGGAAACGAAGATTTACTGTGGGCTGGGGGTGGAGCACTTGGGTGGTTGTGGAGTCTTGGGATTGGAGAGGGCTCGGTGCATGTGTAAAAAGGGAGTGAGAAGTTTATTTCTGGAACTAGAAGGAGAACATAGAAGTTACACTTGGAGAGGTAAGTTTCATCTCTGGACCTGGTACCAAGTTGGGTGGATGTCATGTTAGAGATAGCTAAGCCCAGGCTGGCAGAATCTACCACATGTAATCTCTAAAGTAAAATTCTCAGGGAGAACTTAACAGAAGAATGAAATTGTCAGAGGAAAGTCTATAAATTTAAGAATAAATTGGAAGGAATCATCTAGTTTTTTTTTTTTTTTGGCGGCACCGGGCATTGAACTCACAACCTCGTGCCTGCCAGGGTAGGCGCTTAAGGCACTGTAGGAATCATCTAGTTTGAAGAGGAAAGAGATAAAGTATTTATACTTAAAAACAAGCCTCAGAAATGTTTTATTTTTCTTTAAAGAAAAGAAACTTATGGGACAATGTCAAAGGATCTCATACACATGTACTTGGAGATCCAAAATTAGAGAAAAAATTGAATGGGACACTGTTTGAAAAATATTATTTGACAGAAAATCATTATTTGAAATTTTTCTCTTGGGGAAAAGAGATACATTACAAGCTCAATCCAAGCAGAATACAAGTGAAGTACATCATGCATTTACACATGACTGAAATCAACCAAATACAAAGAGAAAATCTCAAAGTCATCCACAGACAAAGAACACTTACATACGGGAAATATGTGCATAATTTATAACTTTTTATCAGCAATAACAGAGGTCAGAAAACAGTGTAAATTGGGCTTGGTGGTTTACTCCTATAATCTAAGTTCTTGGGAGGCTGAGGCAGGAGGATTTCTGTGAGTTTGAGGCCAGCCTGGCATACATAGCGAGACCCTGTCTTGAAAGCTAATGAAAAAACAAACCACAGCAACAACAATAAAAAAAAAAAAACCCAAAGAAACAGAAACAGACAAACAACCAAACAAACAAACAAAAAAAGTGTAGCAGCATCTCTGCAGTCTTGTAACAAGTTCATTTGTAATACATTCTCAGTAGCACTTGGTATTTTATAATTTTAGCCATCTGCTTGGAATGCAGTGAAATTGTGCTGGGCTTTTAATTTTAATTTCTTTTCTTTTTATTTTAAAGGGAAGAAACAATAAAAACAATGGCACAGAATTTCATGTCAAAAAAATAGGAAATTAACCATGGTTAACATATTGCATATTGCTATCTTTAAAGTAGTTGCTCAGATTACAAGATATAGGTATGAAAAATTGATCAAACAATGTAAGACCAAGCTGTTCTTTTCAATGAACTAAAAGAAATTAGTAGTATAATTATCTTAGTTATTATATATATAATTTCTTTCTTTCTTTCTTTCTTTCTTTCTTTCTTTCTTTCTTTCTTTCTCTTTCTCTTTGTTTGTTTTCCCTTCCTTCTTTTTTCCTTTCTCCCATCCCAGTTGTTCTTTCCTTTTGAGCAGTTTCTTTCCCTTTTATGATATCTATAATAGATTTTGGATCTTATTTACACTTTCAGTTTCTAACACTAGAGAGACAATAAATATTTACACATGCGAGTCAGATTTATTTCACTTATGAGTATGGTCTCTAGTTGCATCCATTTACCTATAGAAGCCTTGAGTTTATCCTTCTTTATAGCTGAGTAGTACTCCATTGTATAAAAATACATCTTTTTTATTCATCCCTCAATTAATGGGCATTTAGGTTGTTTCCAAATTTAGTTATTACAAATTGCAATGCTATAAACATGGGTGAACATATATTGCTGTGGTATGTTTTTTAATTCTTCTGGGAAAAGAGCAAGAAGGGGAACAGCTGGCTTGAATGGGACTTCTAATTCTACTTTTTTGAGGAGTATCCATACTGATTTTTACAGTGGTTGCACCAGTCTACACTTCCACAAGCAGTGGAGAAGTGTTCCTTTTCCCCTCAGCCCCATCAGCTTTTGTAATTGGTTGATTTCTTGATGATAGCCATTCTTTCTAGAGTGAGATAGAATTCCGGTGCTGTTTGAATTTCTCAAATGCCCAATAATGTTGAACATTTTTTCATATATTTATTTGCCATTTGTATTCTTCATCTGAGAAATGTGTATTTATTTCCGATGCTCATTTTTGGATTGGATCTTTGAGTTTGGGGGAATCTGATTTTTTTAACTCTTTATATATTCTATATAGAAGTCCTTTGTCTGAGGGACAGTTGGCTAAAATTTTTTCCCAATCTTTGGATTTTCTTTTCACTCTGTTGGTGATTTCTTTTGCTGTGCAAAAACTTTTTCTTTCTTTTTCTGTTTTGTTTTGTTTTGTTTTGTTTTGTTTTGTTTTGTTTTTTGTACCAGGAATCAAACTTAGGACCTTCCACTTGCCAGGCAAGTACTGTGGCACTGAGCTATATCCCTGGCTGCAAAAAGTTTTTAATAATATGAGATCCCAGTTGTTGATTTCTTGAGATACTTCGCATGCAGTTTGGTTTTTGTTCATGAGGTCTCCGACTAACCCTAAATCTTCAAGATTTCTACCTACTTTCTTTTCCAGTAGATTTAGTGTTTCTGTTTTAATATGCAGATCTTTGATCCATTTTGACCTTAGTTTAGTGCATGGTGGTAAACACAGGTCTAGTATTAGTCTTCAGCATGTGGAAAATCAGTTTTTTCAGCACCATTTATTAAAGGGGCTGTCTTCCAGTGAACTTGTTTGGCCCTTTTGTCTAAGATACGGTGGTTGAGTGTGTTTGTAGTTGTGTCTATATCTTCTAATCTGTTTCACTGATCTTCAGGTCTGTTATTTTGCCAGTACCATGCTGATTTTATCACAGTAACTTTGTAGTATAATTTTAAGTCAGGGATTGTGATTTCTCCTGCCTTGACTTTGTTGCTCAGGATTGCTTGCGCTATTCCAGGTCTCTTTTGGTTCCAAGTGAATTTTAGGAATGTTTTCTCTAGATATGTGAGGTATGTTAATGGTATTTTGATTGAGACTGTATTAAATCTGCATGACAGTTCTGGGAGTATGGCCATTTTCAAAATGTTGGTTCTTCCTATACATGAGCAAGGGATAGCTTTCCATTTTCTCTTATTCTTGTTAATCTCTTTTTTTCAGAATACTGTAATTCTCAGTGTACAGATCTTTTACTTCCTTTCTTAGACTGATTCTTAAGTATTTCATTATTTTGGATGCTGTTGTGAAGGGTGTGGTTTCCCTAATTTCTCACTCAGTGTGCTTGTCGCTTGTGTACAGGAATGCTATTGATTTTTGAATACTGAATTTGTATTCAGCTACTGAATTTGTTTATTAATTCTAGAAGTCTTTTGGTAGAGTTTTTGAGGTCCTCTGTATGGTGTATTATGTCATCTGCAAATAATGATAGTTTAACTTCTTCCTTTCCTATTCTTTTTTTTTTTTTTTTTTTTTTTTTGCGGCACCGGGGATTGAACTCACAACCTCGCTCCTGCCAGGGCAGGGGCTTAAGGCACTGAGCCAAACTCCCAGCCCTGTTTTTTTGAGGCAGGGTCGCACTATGTAACTCAGGCCGGCCTTGTGCTCGCGTTGTAGCCCAAGCTGGCCTCGAACTCACAACACTCCGCCTACCTCAGCCTCCCGAGTGCTGGGATTAAAGGCGTGCGCCACCATGCCTGGCTCCTTTCCTATTCTTATTACTTTTATTTCTTTCTATTTTGTCTAATCGCTCTGGCTAATGTTTCCAGAACTCTATTGAATAGGAATGGTGGTAGTGCAAATCTTTGTCTTGTTCCTGATTTTAGAGTGAAATCTTTCAGTTTTTGTGTATTTAGCATGATGTTGGCTGTTGGGTTGTCATAGATGGCTTTTATCAGATTCAAGTAAAGACTCTCTATTTCAATTTTCTGTAGGGTTTTGATCATAAATGAGTGTTGGATTTCATCAAAAGCTTTTTCTGCATCTATTGAGATGATCATGATTTTTGTCTTTAACTCTGTTGATATGGTATATTATGTTTATTGATTTGCATATATTGAACCATTCTTGAATTCCTGGGGTGAATCCCACTTGGCCATGGTGTATAATCTTCTTGATGACTTGCTACATTCTGTTTGCTAGTTATTTTATTGAGGATTTTTGCATCGATGTTCATTAGGAAGATTGGCCAGTAGTTCTCTTTTATGTTTGGGTCTATCTCTGGTTTTGGTATCAAGGTAATACTTACCTCCAGGAATGAATTAGGGTGTATTGCTTCACTTTCAATTTCATTAAAGAGGTTGAGGAGTATTGGCATTAAATATTCTATAAATTTCTTGTAAAACTCAGTTGTGAATCTGTCAGAATCTGGGATTTTTTTGTTGATAAGTTTTTAATTATGTTTTCAATTTCATTAACTGATACTAGGTTATTCAGAATTTTTATAACTTCTTGATATAAAAATAAAGTAACACCCTCCTGAACAACTCCTGGGCCACAGGTTACATTAAATACAAAATTAAATAATATCTACAATCAAAGGAAAATACAAATATCACTTACCATAACCTGTGGGATGCAATGAAATCAGTTCTAAGATGAAAATTTATAGTGGTGAATTCTCACATCAGGGAAAATAGAATAAGCACAAATAAAAAATATAGTGCTACACCTCAAACTTCTAGAAAAAGAAGAGCAAGACAAACCTAAATAGATCATTCTCTCCCTCTTAATTTTTTCCCTTAACAAGTATGTAGTGAACTTCTTTATTTCTTTTCATTGTTCTTGGTTTGAGGCCCACATAGTCTGAAAACAGAATAGCTACTCCTACTTTTTTCTGGGTTTCTATTGCATGGAGTATTGTTTTCCATCCTTTGACTTTTAACCTGTGTTTCTTTTTGTGTTAAATGTGTTTCTTATATACAGGATGATGTTGGTTCTTGTTTCTTGATCCATTCTGTCAGTTTTTTTTTTTGATTGGTGAATTGAGGTCATTTACATTGATGTTTACAATTGATATATAGTATCTTCTCTTTGTCGTTTTCTTGCTGTTGGTTCCCTACTTTTCCCTTCTATTTATTTGCTTGCCCAGCCTGATGGTTTCTTTCTATTGCTGTTCTTGGAATTGTGGTCATTTTTACCTCTATCTAGAATATCTTTCAATACCCTTTGTAGTGTTGGTTTGATGGTCATGAATTTCTTCAGTTTTTCTTTGGCATTGAAGTATCTTACTTCTCCATTAATTTTGAAAGGTAGTTTTGCAGGGTACATCAATGTGAGTTGGAAGTTATTTTCTTTCAGGATTTGAAATACTTCATGCCGACTGTAGGCCTGGGACTCACCCAGGCTTGCCCACCACAGCAGATGCTCTGAACCCCTTGCAGCCAGACACAGGCTCTGGGTGGTGTCACACTCAGGAGTACACTCTGCCTAGTGCCCTGGGACCGGGAGGCCTTGACCCCCACCCAGTTAAGGCAGAGGCTCCACCTGCATGCCCCGGGAGGTCACTCTCACTTGCTGCACACAGGATCCAGCTCTACCAGGTCCTGCGACTCAGCACAACCCACCAGGGGAACACCAGGTCAGCCTCACAGGACACAGAGCCACATAGGCTTTAGAAGAAAATGACAAAACTTAAGACCAAGGGGCAGTCTCAGTCCCCCAGCCCACTGAGAACAAACACAAGAGACACTGAAATGGAAGACAGTGGGAGTCACACAAATGAACTTTCTGAAATGATAGAAAATGCAATAAAGAAACAGCTCGATGAAGCTATAGAGAAATTCAAATCAGAAATATTCTCTCAGCTAAAAAATTAAATGAGAATCATTATTAAAGAAATGTATGTATCTAAAGAAGAGCAAGATAAAAAAATAGAAGAACTTAAGAAAATGATCAAAACTTTGAATGAAAAATATAAGACACAAAGAGAATGCATGAAACAGATGCAAAGGGAAATGCAGGAAATGAAAAATTTCATGGAAAGTTTGAAAAACCACTTGAATGAAGCTGAAGATAGAATCTCAGGACTTGAAGACAGCATGGGAGATCATGGCCACGAAAGAAAAAATCTCTTAAAAATAGTAAGGAACCAAGAAACAACAATTCAACAGCTGCAAGATGATGCAAAGAGAAATAACATAAGATTAATAGGCATAAATGAAAAAGCAGGGGTCAATACTAATGACCTGTGAAGACTATTCACAGAAATAATAGCAGAAAACTTTCCAAACATGGGAAGAGAATCTGAAATACAGGTAACTGAGGCATACAGAACCCCAATTAGCCATAACCAAAATAAATCTTCAGCCAGACGTATAATAATAAGGGTATCAGAAATACAGCACAAGAGCAAAATATTAAAAGCTGTCAGAGAAAAGAAACAGATCACCTATCAAGGAAAGTCTATCAGAATCACAACAGACTTCTCAACACAAACCTTAAAGTTAAGAAGAGCTTGGAATGAAGTATTTCAAATCCTGAAAGAAAACAACTTTCAACCCAGATTGATGTACCATGCAAAACTATCTTTAAAAATTGATGGAGAAATAAGATACTTTCATGACAAAGAAGAACTGAAGAAATTTATGGCCACCAAACCAACACAAAGAGTACTGAAAGAGTACTGAAAGACAGTCTAGAAAGAGACAAAGATAGTCACAATCTTAAGAACAACAACAAAAGGAAACCACTAAGCAGGGCAAATAATTAAACAAAATGTAGAAAACCAACAACAGAAAGATACCATGACAGGGATAAGCCAGTACATATCAGTTATATCAATCAATGTAAATGGTCTCAACACACCAATAAAAAGAAATAGACTAGCAGAGTGGGTTAAGAAACAAAACCCAACAATATACTGTGTACAAGAAACACATTTCACTCAAAAGGAAATTCACAGACTAAAAATCAAAGACTGGAAAACAATACTCCATGCAACAGGAACCCAGAAAAAAGCAGGAGTAACTATTATATTTGCAGACAATGTGAACTTCAAACTAAGAATGATCAAAAGCGATAAAGAAGGTCACTACATACTTGTTAGGGAAAAACTTCAAGAGGAAGAGATTACAATCATAAATATATATGCACCAAATATGGGAGCACCCAGCTACATAAGATAATTCTTAATAGACATGAAAAACCAAATAAACAATCATATAGTTATAATAGGGGACCTTAGCACCGCATTGTCACAGAGAGACAGATCAACCAAACAAAAAAAATAAGCAAAGAAATAGCAGAACTGAATCAAACTTGTGAACAAATGGACCTAGTAGATGTATACCGAGTATTCCACCCATCAACATCAGAACACACATTGTTCTCAGCTGCACATGGGTCACTCTCTAAAATAGAT